>CAUYOR010126749.1:0-34222 GCA_963573925.1 Callimico goeldii | reverse complement strand
TTCAAGCAATTCTCCTGCCTCAGCCTCCCGAGTAGCTGGGACTACAGGCATGCACCACCATGCCCAGCTAATTTTTGTAGTTTTAGTGGAGACAGGGATTCATCCTGTTGACCAGTACGGTCTCGATCTCTTGACCTCGTGATCCACCCGCCTCGCCCTCCCAAAGTGCTGGGATTACAGGCGTGAGCCACTGTGCCTGGCTGAAGCTCAGGTTTCTAAGGGAGAAAGAAAGAGACTGTTCCTGTGGATGGTTGTAGTATGGTGTGTGTGTGTGTGTGTGTGTGTGTGTGTGTGTGTGTGTGTGTGTGTTTGTAAGGGAGGATGACTGGTTATACCTGCATTTTTTTCTGACCTTGCAATAAGATGGTCCAAACAGGACGTAAATAACCAAGCTGTAGTCGTACATTATTCTTGTGACCTTGTGACTTTTAATCTGGGAGCAGGGTGGCCGGAGAGCACCGACGCTGGCTTTCTTAGCACGAAAGGCTTGCAGACATCCGTGCCGTGTTGGCCAGTTGCCAGCTTCCCTTCTGTGGGGTACTCAGGGTAGATGAGGATTGTCAGACAGGCCGGAGGAAAACCATAGGAGATTATGAGTCTCGGGTTAAAGTAAGGAGCCCCAGGAGCTGAGAAATGTGTGACATTTGCCGACTCTTCCTTGCCCTCCACCTTGTGCAGCCCCAGTCCAGCGGCATACCTTCCTGCCCTGTGCCGGTGCTGTGATCCGACTGTCCGCACCGCATGCAACCCCTTCCTGAAACATTCCGACCCCTCAATACATGACTGCGGTGTGGCAGCCTGGTCAGGGCTGGTTCTTCTGCCCTCCATGCCCCCCTTCCCAGAGGAGGGACATGCTCCTGGCACACGTGGCCTGGCAGACAGCCTCCCTCATGTACCATAGACAGAGGGCTCTGTGAGGCTTGCCGGTCTACTTGGGAGGGAGAACAGATCTGGGTGTGGCTGGATATCCAGGGCCTCTCTCTGAAGAACATCCTAGACTTTCATATGGGAGTCTGCTATAGCAGGGTAAGGGAAGTCTGCGCTGTGTGGTTGAACCGTTCTTAAATCCTGTGGTGCAGGCAGGAAGAGTCGAGGTGAGAAACTACACATCCCTCTGAAGTCCCCTCCCCTTGACATCTCCACCATTGCATTCTTGGGTTTCAGCCTCCCAGTGCTCCTTTGCTGGGGATCTGTAACTGATTACTTGATAGGCTATAAACAGGTGAATTATTTTATTTTTAATGTGTTCTCCTCACCACCACCCCCAACACACACACACACACACACAGGCACACACAGACTCTCTCTCTCTCTCTCTCTCTCTCTCTCTCTCTCTCTCTCTCTCTACTTGGTTGCAGATGGGTTCTTAGCGCACTGCTGGACCTGTCTGGTAGTTAAAGGGAAATGGTGCCGTCACCCCTGGTTGTAGAGAAGAACCATTGCCCCAGAGCTGCAGCATCTCACAGCTGCAGAATTAACATGATCTTAGAGATTTAGGCTCCAAAGTCCTGTGGGGTTTTTTTGTATTACTAGAACGGAATACCTGAGGCTGGGTAATTTGTAAAGAAACGAGGTTTATGTGGCTCATGGTTCTACAGGCTGGACAGCTTCATAGCACCAGCAGCAGCTTCCGGTGGGGACCTGAGACTCCCACTCACGTGAAGGGCGGAGGGGAGAAATCACAGATGAGAGGGGAAGCACCAGAGAGATGGGGGGAGGGAGTGGCCGGGCCTTTTTTTGTAAACAGCTGCCTCTCGTGGGAATACACAGAGCAAGAACTCACTCATGACCACAGGACAGCTCTGAACCATTCATGAGGGACCCTCCCCTGTGAACCAAACGCTTCCGATCAGGCCCCACCTCCAGTGCTGGGGATCAGACATCAGCATGAGCTTTAGAGAGGTCAAGCACATTAAACTGTAGTAGCACATTAAACATCCCCTTCCAGATGTTTGCAAAGCAGCTTTCTAGTAAGGAAATGAAAAGGCAAACCCTTTTGTAACAAAGAGATCATCTCAGCAGACCAGTGGTTGATGGCATAGTGGGACCAGGTATGTGATTCAATATGGTAGGAGTCTACCCAGAAAAAACACGGTGAGGTTTTGTTCTCAGACTACTTCCTGTATCTCTATAACGAGAGTCAGGCGTCAGGCCTGGGAACATCACTGGTTCTTTAGTTCCTTTTTAAATTCTTTTCAGTTAGTAGAAGACATACATCCCCAGGCAAAGTGAGCCTGTGTTCAGTCACCCTCCAGCTCTTCAGTGCTGGAGTGTTAGGGAGGAAGACAGTGGGGAAGAGGGCACGCAGCTCATGTGTGCCTTGAAGCACTGATAGCAGGTTCTGAGTGCTATTTATTCTCACTAACACACCTGCCAGTGTCACTCTGAGATGGACTCTTCCCTTCTGTAAAAGATTATTTGCACATTGACCAGCTGAAGACAGAGCTAATGAAGATGCCATGCACACGGACGGACGTATTCAGTTCTCAGCACTGACAAGCGTTGCCATGCCTGCTCAGAGCCAAGCACCCCCACAGCTGTGGGAAAGTTGGTGCAGGGCTTACCAGCAACCACAGACCCCTTTACTGGAGGAGGAAGTGGCTTCTGGCCTGGGAACTGGTCAGGAGTTATCTTCCAGTAAGTGGAGAGAAGTGATGGTTGGGGAAAGCCAGTCATTGGGGAAGATGACCTTATAGCATAGAGAGGGAGAAAAACTGACTCAAGAAAGATGCACCGGTGGTCCCCAGCTGGCCGTGCCCACGCCTCTATGCCCTGAGCATCTCCCTGGGCCTTTGGCTCTGGTCTCAAGGGGCTTCCTGGTCCCACCTCTGGCTTCTGGTCTTGTCACATCCTTTCTCTTGGACACCTGTGTGATCAGGCTCTGAGGTGCTCAGGGCTGTCTTGGGAGTTTCCATTCCTGTTCCTGCCCCATAGAAGTCTAGCACCCGAGGCTGGCTCCAGTCCCCTCCTGGGCAGTGACCTCCAGCTGTAACACTGGATGAAGAAGCCAGGAGCAAGCAGGACATTTTCTTTTTTTTTTTTGAGATGGAGTTTCGCTGTTGTTACCCAGACTGGAGTGCAATGGCTCACTGCAGCCTCCGCCTCCTGGGTTCAAGCAATTCTCCTGCCTCAGCCTCCTGAGTATCTGGGACTACAGGCACACACCACCATGCCCAGCTAATTTTTGTATTTTTAGTAGAGACAGGGTTTTACCTTGTTGATCAGTATGGTCTCGATCTCTTGACCTTGTGATCCACCCACCTCGGCCTCCCAAAGTGCTGGGATTACAGGCGTGAGCCACCGTGCCCGGCCAGGACATTTTCAAAGCAAAGAATGCCAGAGTCTAGAGGGCTTTGGCATTAATCCCCCTCCTCCCTCCCTGCAGGGTCAGAATCCCCTCCACAGCATCCCTGAATGTCCCCTCTGCACATGGCTGTGAGTTATAGCATCCCCAGAGAGGGGTGACCCAGGAGGCAGAAATCAGAGAATGCAGTAAGTAGAGATTCACAAGTGGGTGAGATACAGAGGGGAAAAGAACTTAAGAGGAATGTGCAGTTTCTCATTCATCTATAGGAAGTTTTAAAAATTTTAAATAAACCATAAACTGACCCCAGACAAGCCCAGCACAGTTTAACAAGCCGAACAGAACCAAATCAAAACCCCGTGCCTCTTCAATAATGGCTCTGTCTTATTACCCATGGGACAGGATCGTAACTTGTTCTGGGTCACTTGTGACCTTTGCCCTGGGCTTCAAATCTAGAATTTTAGATTTTTTTTTTTTTTGTACTCTCAGTTTCCGTCCACACGGTTCTTTTGTTTTCTCCTAGGCCGATGCTAGAAAGATTTTGATCAACTGGTCAAAGATATTAAAGAAGTGTGCTCGCTTCAGCAGCACATGTACTAAAATTGGAACGGTACAGAGAAGATTAGCATGGCCCCTAAGCAAGGATGACACGCAAATTCGTGAAGCGTTCCATATTTTAAAAAAAAATAGATATAAAGAAGCAAATGTTCATCGGTAGGAAAATTTAGAGCGCCAGATAAAAGAGGTGTCTGAGGTGGCAGTGTTTTTTTCAAAGGGCTGGAGGTGACGCATTCATTTGCTTTGGAATCACAGATTCGGAAATGTGACGGCAATGTGACGCAGACCTCACTGCTGAGGCAAAAAGGACATTAGAATTAAGGGACTCAGAAGACATCAAAGTTAAAGCATTTCTTGTTGCCCGGAGAAAACAGAAACGTGGAAGCGTCTCCCTGGGGAGTATGGAGGTACTCCTTTCATTTCTCAAGCAGAGAAGCAGCAGGGACGGTGATTGACTCAGATGAAGTGAGAGGCCCGAAGAGCCTCCAGCCCGGCCATCCTAACACCATGTTAGAATTGGGGCGCCTGAGCATGCCTGGCTAACTTTTTGTATTTTTAGTAAAGATGGGATTTCACCATGCTGGCTAGGCTGGTCTTGAACTCCTAACCTCAAGTGATCCACCTGCCTTGGCCTCCCAAAGTGCTGGAATTACAGGTGTTAGCCACCACACTCAGCCAAATAGTGTAGTATTTGTATAGATTATTCATCCTTTCTCCTTACCCCCTACCCCCCTTTCACCTACCAACTTAATTAGATTGTCTTTCATTCCAACCAACAGCTGTTAGTTTCAGTTTGCTTAATCATTGCTTCGAGCTTGCCTCATGTCTTCAGAGCAGCAAGAATTTCGGATACTCTTTGATTCATTTTTTGGAGAAGAAAGGCCCCTCTTGCTGTGCTCTGTCTCCAACTTCCATCCTAAAGATGATGCATAAAATCACAACTTGGTGTCGGACTTAGTGTGAGATTTTTGTTCCCTGAAATCCTGCCCATCGGAAGCTTGTGCACCGGGCTCACTGGTGTCACTTTGTCTCCTATCTTCCCGTGACAAGAATCCCTAAAGTGTTTGCAGGTCATGTCCACAGAGAATCCTATCTCCTGTTTTCCACTTCATCCCTCCTGCTCACTGGGGCAACCTCTTTCTTGATAACCTTCAGCCAGAAGGGAAGTGGAAGAAATATTCATGGCAGATGACGTCAGTAGAGCTGACGGCACCCCATGTTCTGCTGCCTTCAGGATCAGAGGCAGCTGTTATAGATATCTTGATTGATTGCCAACAGAAGCCAAAGGGTATGACTCTTTCTTACTGCAGTGATTTCAAAGCAACAAATGTAGATATCCTATCTGTCTTAACCGATGCCTAGGGATTTTACAAAAAGGAGGAAAAGAAAGACGTCGACAACAAAGTGAATTGTATATCTCTTTACTTCTGATTTGTTCTGTTTGAGATAGTTTGGTTTGAAGAGCTGCTTTTCTTGACCGTAGCACATGTATATGTGAGCTTAGTGTGAGGTTTTTCAGCCTCAGCACTATTCACCTTTGGAGTGGATCAGTCTTTGTGGTGGGGGCTGTCCTGTACATTGTGGAATGTTGAGCAGCCTCCCTGGTCTTGACCCATTAGATGCCAGTAGCATCGTCCGGCTCCCTCCCAGTCATGACAATCAAAATCATTTTCAGGCATTGCCACACATCCTCGGAGGAAGGAAGTGCAAAATTTCCCGCAGTTGAAAACACTGGCTCGATATACAAGATGTACATAAATGTGGATCTTCTCAGCATTTCCCCACAAAATGCGCAGCTTACTTGGAGTTTTGTTTGTTTGACTGCTTGTTTTCATCTGCTCTTATTCCTTTGGCCCTGAAAGTTATCCAGGCATAGTCATCTCTTGGTATCCATGGGGGATTGATTCCAGGACCCCCTAAGATACCAAAATCTGAGGGTGTTCAAATATCTTATAGAAAATAGTGTAGTATTTGTGTGTAATCTATGCCCATTCTCCTCTATACTCTAAATCATCTGCAGGTTACTTATAATACCTCATACGATGTAAATACTATATAAATAACTGTTAGACTGTATTGTTAGGGGAATACGACAAGAATAAAAGCCTGAACATGTTCAGTACACATGCAGCCATCATCTAACTACATAGTGTACATGTCAGCAACAGTGTGACATTTTCTGGAATTATTTTTTCCTAATATTTTTGATCCTTCACCGATGAAATCTGTGAATATGGAACCCACAGATACAGAACCCATGGATATGGATACGGAGGGCTATTTTTTCTCCTTTTTGGGGTTAATTAATGCTTTCAGTTTTGTCATTCTCATGCAGAGTTAGAGAATATCGATAAAGATATTTCTAAGCGAAGAAGTCGAGTAAAGTTACGGAAGACCCGGAAGCACTTGTCTTCCTTGATGGCTTCTTTGGATCGCATCCTCGTTGTACTGTTACAGTCATTCTTCACCTTTCACGCACTTCAGAATTCCCGGAGGGATTCTTACAAAGCTTGATGTCTGCTAGGGTGGGACCTGATGTTTGGTTTTCTGGGGTTTCCATGGGATTTCAGTTCACATCTGGAGGCTTATGCCCTGAGGAGCATCCAATACTTCTCCCCTAAGCTGGGTGCTGGCCCTCAGGCAGCTGGCTTCACCCGGTAGCAGATTGGACAAGCCATCCATTCACTAGTTCACTATCCAGCACTCATGATGTTCCAGACACTGTTCTAGGTGCTAGGGAACACCCTAGCGTATGTATCTGAGCATGTACCTATGCTCTCTCGCCCAGGCTGGAGTGCAGTGGTGCCATCTTGGCTCACTGCAACCTCTGCCTCCTGGGTTCAAGTGATTCTTATGCTTCAGCCTCCCGAGTAGATGGGACATCCAGCTAACTTTTGTATTTGTCGTAGGGATGGGGTTTCACCAGGTTGTCCAGGCTGATCTTGAACTCCTGACCTCAAGCAGTCTGCCACCTCGGCCTCCCAAAGTGCTGGGATTACAGGCACAAGTCACCACGCCTAGCCTACCCATGTTCTTACCATCTGATCATTTCTGTCTGAGTGTGTGTCATCTTAATAGATGGCATTTTGGTATTTTTGTTTGCTTCTTGAATTTCTTTTATTCAGTTAAAGAGATGTCATCATCCTATAAGACCCATCAGGTGTGAGGGGGAGCAGGGAGAGCTGGACAAACACAGTAGCCCTGTGGAAAACCATATGATTTCTAAGAAGGTAATGGTTATGATTCTTAGGCTTTTTCTATGGGAAGTGTTTCATTGTCATCATTTTGTTAGGTCGGTCAGCTCAGTGATGCTGAAGGCAGTGCTCACATTTGTTATTGAAGCATGGGCAAAGGAGAAATTATGTACAGCAGGTGTATATTGCAATATGGGTTGAACCAGGGGCTTCCTGCTGGCCTTGTGTTCTTAATTTGTTAAAGCAGATGGCCTCTCCAAGTCACTTCTCTTGGAAACTAAATCCCAGAAGAAGAGGAGTAAACCTGGGTGGGAACCACACCAGGAAACCACAGAATACCCACACCAGGCTTGATGGATTGCTGTGAAATAGACCTGGCAGGGACCCATCAGGACAGGCCATGGCTTTCTGGAGGCAATAGTGTATTCTCCCAACCTTACTAAGGCTGTTAGCTACCCCTAAGATCTTTGGAGTAGATGCCCCATTTGGTAGGCATTCCTTGGAATCCGTAGCTCTGGCAACCACAAGTCACAAAGGGAGGAGTAAGTCAAGGGACATTACAGAGCGGGAACTATGTAGAAAGGGATGAAAAACCAAACCGGCCCTTTCCAAGTCTGCAGCCACCCACCCATCATGTGGAAATGAATGAACTCGGGCACAGCAAAATGAAAGTCAGCAGACCCAGGACTTAAGCCCAGGAATCCTCATGTCTAGTGCAGTGCTTTTCCTGTCCTATCCACCAAGGAGAAGCCTCTTCCACAAACAAAGGAACCATCTCAACAGTTTAAGAAATGAGGCTCAACATTTTTCTTCACCCAAATAGCTAGATCATTGGTTCTGGAAACTGTGTTACCTGTTTGTCTCCCTGCAGCGTAATATAATTGCATGTGTACATTCAAAAGAAGAGAATTTGAAAACATCTTTAAGATATGTGACTGTTTTCCAGTCTCGTACTGCAGAGAAGAGGCAATGTGATAAGACAACTGCATTAAAGATGAAAATTGAAATGGGCTGCTGGGAACCGGTCCAGAGGAGAAGTAACATTTGTTATTGAAGCATGGGTGAAGGAGGAATTTTTTTTAATATGGGATTTGAGATTGGCTCCGTTGGTCATAACTCTGTTAAGCAGCCATGACAGCATGCTTGGTGTGATACTGAATTAACCAGCAATAAGTGATTTGGTTCCTGAATTAAGATGCTGAATTAGGTACTGATGGGAGGACCCTCCCCATCCCAAAATTAAAAGGGTGGCACTTCTTACTCTCTTGTACCCTTCTGTCTCACTTCATTCCCCTGAGATACAACATGAAGCACTCCTGCCAAGTGGGTCTTCATTCCTACAAAGAGTTCCTGCCCAAAATGCCTTTCTCTTTTCTTATGCTGATAAACTGGGTTAGACTATCTAGAGAAGATCCTATAAAGCCAATCCACTGCTCCCCTCCTAGAGATCTTGTCCTGGGCTGTTTATCCTTCATAATCAACTATGCCTCTGAAGCAGAAGCACCCACTACCCCCTAAACAGCTACCCAGTCCCCTGAAATACTTCCAGCCACAAAGCTCCAGTGTCTTTGGTCAGAAGCATCTTACCACAATAGCATGCCTTCATCAGAAAGTTCCTCTGCTATCTAAAGAGGTAAACTACCAGTAGTCTCTCCTGACCACAGAAAATTTAGACATTTCTATAGCGACCCTGAGTATGCTGATTGAGAAGCAGCACATTACTCAAGGTAGAGAGTGGGAGGGAGCCCCAGAGAGAGGCACAGGAGGGAGAGAGTGGAGCAGCACTGTGTCCTCATCAGAAGGGGTGGGATAGAGAGATTAAAGGGAGGGGTGTTTGGGTGAGGGGACTGGGAGAAGTGTGCAGAGGCAGTGCCCTTAGGGCCCCAGAATCTGTAGGTTGGAGTAGTGTGCTGAGCACAAGTTATATAATCAGCTCAAGCTCTTTCTTTCTGCCTTCTGGTAGTCTGCAATCTAAAGAAAAAGGGAATGCCTGTACAAACAGTGCAGTGTGTTTTCATGCACAAAAATCTCTCTGTAGAAAAGCTTTTGATAGCATATACTAATATAAAAGGGTGATGAAATATGTTAAGTGAAAAAAATTTTAAGTTGCAGAAACTTTTCCATATAAAGCTATTTTTTAAAAAAATAGATTGTGTGTGTGTGTGTGTGTGTATGTGTGTGTGTTAGTATTTCAATGAATGTATACATACATATATGCTTATTTTCACATAATTTCTGGACATATATACAAGAAACTATGAGTTTGAAGGTAGGTCTATAGGGAAGGCAAATTATATTTATCTGTCAAATTATATTTAGTGCTTTTTTTACAGTGAGCACACATTTCATGATTTTTAAAAAGAGGGAAAATCTTAAGTATTTTAATAATAGATAAGCGTAAGCATTCTAGCATCTCTTATCTTTGGAGAGGAGAGACAGGAGGTTGTTGGCTCTGAAGACAGAAGCACTCACAGGGTGTCAGGGTGAGACAAGGAGAAAGTCATATGAGATATTCCAGCAGAGAGTGCAGGACACTTCTCCACAGAAGAATGTCAGGCTCATCAGGCTGCATGGTGTTCACCCCAGGAGCCAAAAAGGGTTCTTCTGGCATTGAGCTACACAGTGCTAGGTCTTGCTTATTCCTTGCTGGATAAGGAAAGAGGTCTGAGTGATTACTTCTGTTTTCGTTTACCTGTAAACCTGGATATTGAACTAAGAAAGTATTATATCTAATACCTCACAAACGAAAGCAAAAAAGATGACACTGGGAAATCTTTGCAATTTTAAGGTAGGCTAAGATTTCTTAGGACACAAAAGACACTAAGCTATAAAAGGACAAAATGATAAACTAGACTAAATAAAAATGAAAGACTTCTGCTTATTAAGAGACACTCTTAAGAAGCTGAATAGTAAACCATGGACTAAGAAGAAACATGTATCTCACAGAGGATTTATATTCAGAATATTTTTTAAAATTTACAACTGAGTAATATGCGTTGAACTACCTAATTAAAAATGGGTAAAAGACTTTAACAGAATTTTCATGTAAGATACACGAATGGTCATTACCCACATGAAAAGATTCTCAAGGTTATTTGTCATTAGGAAAATACAAATGAAAACGACAGTGAAATATCACTCCATATCTCCTAGATGGCTAACGTTTTTAAAGATTGACAATTTCAAGTACTGGCAAAAATAATATGGAGCAACTAGAACTCTCCTATGTGGTACACCCTCTTTGGGAAACAATGTAGCAATTCTCTATAAGCCAAACATACATTTACCAGCAATTTTCCAAGAGGTATAAAAGTTCACAGCAGCTTTTTCGTGATATCCAAAACGGGAAACAATCCAGTTTTCCATAAAACTCTGCACCATAACCTACTGGTGAATGGATTGTTTTATATCCATTCAGTGACTACTACTCAATGATAGCTATAAGGAATGAACTACTGACACCACGTCTTTGATGAATAACAGAAGGCAAACCAGTGATTGTCCAGACCAGGGATAGATATGTCTGCAAAGGGGTGCAAGTGAACTTTGGGGTGATGGAAATCTGTATCTTGGCTATGCTCTTTTTCTTGATTATGGCGGTAATGGTGGTGTCAGAGCTTATAAAACTCTGCACTGAAAATGGGCATGTGTTCTTGTATCTGAATCATTCCTCAGTAAAGTTGATTTTTGAAAGGATGGCACTCACTATATCCCCCTGGGGAAGGGCTGGCACTGTAGTATGCCAGTGTGCATAAACACATAATGACATTTTCTCCCACCATTTGCAGTTTTTGTGTTTGCCAGTTTGCTTGCCAAGATACTAAGAGAGGAGAATCCCAAGCCTTGCTCTCTGCTCGATTCTGCTCATAGGGCTACTTATTCAGGAACTGATCCTTTGAGAAGGGAGAGTGGAGCTGTAGGAATGCATTAGAATGAGATCATGTGAAGGCTGGGTGTTGCACCTGCCCCAAACGCCTGGAGACCAGCATGAGTTCCATGATCACATCAGAATTTTTATCTGTGGAGGCATCAGGCATGGCACATCTGGTTAGAAGGAAAGATGGGGGACATGTCCCTCAGCATGCTGCTTTTATTTTTCAGAGTTTATGTGTCTTATTTAGCTTGGCTGGGTGGGGGTGGGGATCACAGGTGGATGCCCTGCAGATCCAAAGCACTCCCCCAAGCTGTGCCTTGGGAATGCCCCACTTAGATTCTCCCATGTGTGATTATTGATGGAATACTTTTCCTTAAATGTTTTCTTTCTCTCTTTCTGTTTCTTTCTTTTGCTATGTTATCTTTTCATTTGTAGACCTCTACAGTTTCCTTTAATGTGTTTTTGAAGAATACGGAAATACTTTCTTTAATTTTCTGGCCATATAGGTAGAAAAAGACTCCAGACTTCCTCCCTGTGTTTCCTCTTGTTCTGAGCCCAGCAAACCTCTTGGCCACTCAGAAAAACTCTGGGTATGAGTCACCCGTGGAGGTAGGGACCGTGTATCCAGGCCAGCCATGGTCACCTATAGCACTTGAGTTCTCAGAAATGCCAAAGAGCTTACTTGGCAGGATAAAGTCGTGTATTTTCTTGGCCACCCCATGAGAAAGGAAAAGGCCCTTTCTAAAAGGAGGGGCAAAAGGGAAAGGCCCGAGTCCTTGACAGCCCCCCTCAGGAACTGCGTGTTTCTCGTGACTTGTGAGAAGCCAGCAAGAATGCTGAGGCTGTGAGTGCTGCTTCCGGGCAACAGGTCCTGTGGGGGACCAAGGGACCAGGGGCAGTGGGAGCCACAGGGGCAGTGGGGAGAACTTTTAGTATTTTTGTTGAAGATTTTATATACAAATGTATATAATCATTCAACTAATCAATCAACTTATATATAAACTATTATATAATAGTATACATATTGTATTAACTATTATATATAATATATAAACTATATAGTTTATAATACATAGTGTAAACTATTACATACAACTATTATAAACTAGTATTTTATGTCTAGTTTATATATATTATTACATATAATAGTATATATAAACTATGCTATTATATATAATATAAATTAGGTTTTATAATATATATTGTGTTAATGATTATATATTAGTATATATAGTTTATATATAATTAATAGTAAATATTAATAGTTAATATGTATACTATTATATATAATGGTTAATATGATCTTTCTTAAGATATAGTAATATACATACTATAATGTAAATTATAATTATTATATTAATATATAAGATAAATATCAGTGGGGAGTGGTGATTGTTTTAGGAATTTCACCCCTAGAGTTGCCAAATATATAAACTATGTGTATTATTATATATAATAACTAATATATATTATCCGATGATTAATGATATTCGTCAATATAATAAGTGTATTATATATAAAGTTTACATATATAATATATATACTAATTTCAGTGGGAAATGGTGACTGTTTTAGGAATTTCACTCCTGGAGTTGCTAAATAAGTGGATTTACTTGTTTCTCATATAATGTACTTATTAAATAAACTTTTAGTCCATTATGGAGTGTAAGTAACAGTCCACCTGCAGGCAAAATAAAAAAAAAATTCTTCAGAGTCAAGTTCTTTTCCTTTTTTTTTTTTTTTTTTTTTTTGAGACCTTGTCTTCTGGAACCAGCATCGCCCATATCATTAATCGCTTGTGGGCCTCTTTTTACCACATCGTATTACTCCACACATACAAAGTATGAAAATGTACTTTTTTTAACATTAAAAATGTAATTTTCTAGCATAATACCCAAAATAAAGTGCCATGGAGCCATTAGCAGTAAATTGAATTTTTTGGTATGTAATTTGTACAAAAACTGACAAATGCGAGCCCCTTCTCCCCCATCATTAGTCACTGGGTTTAGCAGACACTGAGGCAGTAATCTGCAAGGGACGGCATTTTGATGTCGACTTCAATTGCACACTTCATTTATTTGGACAGGGCACAGGCGGCAGCTTCTGTCACACGGCATCATCGCACTATTAGTGAATTTCGCCCCAGGGCAGCTGGGACGCTGGGCTGGGGCAGATGTTCTTTTCAGCCTATTCAGTGACCATTCTTGGGGGTTGTTTACTGTTGCCATGGTGACCTTCATTTCCATAGCAGCAGAGCTGCTGTTTCTCAGAGGAAAATGAATTTAGTTATAAAAGGATAATATTTTTCTCTGTCTCTATATAACCTGCCATCTGTCAACCGGTGGATCAGTAAGGATTCAGAAACCTATTAAGAATTATGGCAGTGAAGTGATGAGTATTTTTTTTTTACATGTATTAAAAGCAATAATAGAAGTAGAAGCAAATATTGTACCCTCAACATCAGAACTTTAATTTTTTCTTTATATTTTAAGTGCTGTTTTTTAATGCCTTCACCACCTCCACACCGCTGTTACAAACACATAACCTCGCGAAACACAATGTACATTCTGCTGACAAATGGAAATGACCAAATGTCTTGTTTGTATCTCACTAGATGCAGGTGTATTTAATGCTTGCTTGATGCTGTGAGCTTTCCCCCAGTTCATTAAAGATTCCTATGGCTGAACTTCCTATTTCACTGACTCTTCTGCTCCTCACTCCAGGGTAAAAGCTGTGGGGTGCACAGATCAGCAGTTTATCAGGAACATACAGCGCAAATTACAGAATTAACAAATGAAAAGAGACCATGCTTGTCTGATGAAAAATTTGCTAACATGATCCTTAACTCTCATTCTAGAATACCTTTCCTTCTTCTCAAACCCCACTGGGAGGAAAGTCACCTTTGGGCTAGCTCATCTAGTTCCTGGATATATTTTTTTTCTCTGTTGCATTCATAAACTGTAACTTGCAGGGGGAAGAACACACACACACACCGGCCCCGTTGTAAATAATGTTGTTTATTGGTTGATTTTTCCAGATCCTGACATTGATGCTGCCAGTGCCATGATGCTTTTGAATACTCCCCCTGAGATACAAGCAGGTTGTGAGTAGATATTTCTATAGCCTACAGCACCATAGTTTGTGAATTTAACCTTCTCATTTACATACCAGGTCATAGGAAGAACTAATGCTAAAGTAGAACTTCCCTTATAGAGTCACTTTAAAAGCTACATACGTGCATGATTACATGCATATGCATATAAACATGTAGCCATGCATATGTATGAATGAATGCATAGGTGTGTTTCCAGGATGAGAAAGTTCTCGTAGAATTTCAGGGCTTAAGACTTGGGGAAAGGGAAACAACAGATCCTTTAATGAGTCCCAGTGGAGAGACCTTCTTTGTTCCTGCAGGAATTATTCCTGTGAGTTTGTAGTTTCTGCTTGGGGCCAGCTTAACCGTAATGGACGTGAGCAGGACCCATTTTTAGAAATTTCTTTCTTTTCTGGGACCTCATCACCGGGCTGCCATTTTGGAAAAGAGTCTAGTGAAATAGGCCTGCTGGTGTCTGGAATATCTTTGAAATGAAACCACACTACCTGCTTGGACCATTTCCACCCAGCCTCCCAGGCTGCCCCAGATAGCAGGGCAGGGCTCTTTAGCTCAACAGGACTCCCACCCTCACCTTCTGTTGGGCTTGAGCAGTGTCAGCTTTGAGACAACTCTTCTCTTTTCACCACCTGAGGTTTCTTCCCATCTCTGGAGCTAGTCTACCGTGGTTTTAGAAAGATCTCTTCCCAAGGGATGAAGAATGACTTCTAACTGAGATCTGTCCCTTCCTCCTCCCAACTCAAGGTCAGTACCTGTGCTCACTTCCCACATCCAGAACCCTGTTGAACACACAGACAGCTGATTTCCCAGGGTCTGTTCAGCTTGTTGTCAGAACATTGCTGCATTATAGCCTCTTACTGATGAAACACCCTGGTGTGGAAATGGTGGCATGAAGCAGCAGATGCCACTACAACAGCACCGCTTAGGGGCTGGCACCCACCCATCTCCTTCTTATGGCTAGGACTTCAGCTCATTTTGGGTTCTGCCTCTCTGAGGGCTGCACGGCCTGCTGAGCAGTGGGAAGTCCCTGCCTTTGGAGTGGATGGTATTTCCCACAGGAGAGCATCCATCCTCAGACCCACACAGTGCCATTTGTTAGTAGTGGACTGTGTGGAGTTCCAGGCTGTCCTTCATAGCTCCCTGCTTGTCCCAGCCTTCCTGACAGCTTTAGGATATTTGACTCCAACCCCTCTTATTTATTCCTATTTTAAAAGACCCAAGAAATTCAGCTGAACATTCTCAGGGAGACTTGTTCCTCTGCCTGGAGCTGCCATTAGCTGTTCCAAAGGGTCTAAACTTCTGCTTGTCTCTAAACTCAGGCCTCCAGCGATTGGAATATTGGACTGCCTACACCTCTGACATGCAAACACCCCTGCTAAGCAGATGTGTCACTGACCTAGCTCTGTAACTAGCAGTCAACCTGGAGTGTGGTTTTTAAATGATGTTTTCTATTTCAGAGAAAGATATATGTTTTTAAAAAAAAATTTAAGTAAACTTCCATTCTTAGATGGCATTGCAGGAAAAGTACAGACCAGATTGTAATCAAGTTTCAGGCTGCAAAGATTTCTAAAATTAAGTTGCATAACTCAACCCAGTGGAAACATACTGATTTCATCAGAGCCATGTAAGACTCGAGCACCTTCCTTTGCACCCACCCAGCCCCTACACAGTGATCATTAGTTTAACAAAAATACTTCCAACTGGTTGCTGAAGTTGAGAGGGAAAATGGGATTATGGACTTCCGCTGGAAGAGGCTACATGGGGCCAGCTTAGTCATAATGGACCTGAGCAGTACCCACTTTTAGAAATTTCTTTCTCTTCTGGGACCTCATCACCAGGCTGCCATTTTGGAGAATGGTCTGGTGATGCAGGCCTGCTGGAGTGTGGAATATCTTTGAAATGAAACCACGCCAGGCACGGGGATTGATTGATCATTCACAGATCCTCAGCAGCTTCCATAAATGTCCATGATTACTAGATTCTTGACCACAGGTAGGAAAGGAAAAGGCTTCTCCTGATGAGTAGACAAGTGAGTTGTTTTCGGTGTTCGCCTCCCCTCTCCATCTCTGTAACACTCACACTGTAAATACTTCTTTTTCCAGGGTAGCCATAGTCCTATTTACGTTGAAATGCTGAATTTGAGTTTTACAAGCTCAGTGTTCATGTTTTGAAGCTGTAGGTTCATTTTTAGAAGGTTTTTTTTTAGAAGGCTGTTAGCACTCTGTGAGAAATCCAGCCACAGCCTTCATGAAAGCCCCAGGCCAAGAATTGGGCTCCAAGACAGAGGCGGGAAACAACGGGGGTACCTGCAAGGTCATGGAAGGAGCCGCTCGTGGACAGGAGTAACAGAGAAGTAAATGGGAAGACTGGGCAGAGGGTAGGGACGCCACCTTTGCAGTCACCATCCCATCTTCCCACCAGCCCTGGTTCAGTACCCTGGAGGTCGAGGGCAAGCATGGTCAAGGGGCAGATTGTAAAGACCCCAAGGATTGGAGCAGTACCTTGGCAAGGGAGTGAAGAGGCATGGAGTGTCTTCTCTGCACTTGGGAAGCCAGCTGGCCGATCCTCCTAATAAACCCAGCCAGAGGACTGTATCTGCAGCTTGCAGTTAGCTCTTTCTGGCTTCACTCTTTCTCCACGTCCCTAGCCCCCGCCACCTTTTCATTCTACCTTGCATAACATTATTTGCCTTGGGATTTGAGTCCTTTGCCTTCTTAAGGGAGAAGCATTACGGACAGAATGATTAGGCTGTCATCCCCTGCCCTGCCAGCATTGCCCAAGGCCTGGAAAAAGTGAGAGGCGATCCCTGTGCAAAAATGGTTAAAGGCAACAGCCAGCCAGCCATAGTGATGGCATGTGGGTGGCCCGCGTAGGGGTGTTTGTGTGCCTGTGTCCCATGTGGATCTATCCCAGGTCTTCTCTAGGTGGAGGGGTTCTGCCACTGCCCACGAGTAGGGAGCGTGGCTTCCGAGAGCAACACGTTTCCTGTCTGTGCAGAGCCTGCCTGTCTTCCCCCGTGGGCTGCTGCTGTGGCTGGGCTCTGTTTATAGAGCATCCTCCTGCTATTTATGGCCCCTTGTTTTTACCTCTCGGGCTGTTAGATGGCCCTGCTTGCATGGGGGCCACCAACCTAGTCTCTCTGCTGCTGTCTGCTCTCAGCAGATAGAAGCTGGCCTGGATGGTTGGAAGCCTTTTCCTTTGTCCTCGCCCTTCATAGCCACTCCAGGTCACCAGATGGCAGCCACTTAGATCTTTTCTCTTCCTCCTACCCTTGCTCAGCATCTGTAAAGCTAGCTTGAGGCCGGCAGACTGGCCAGAGTCCAGGATCTGAAACTGAGTAGGTTGCACAAAGGAAATGGCCCAGACGCTGGTGAGAGCCCCAGGCAGAGCAAGCCTGTTTATCACTGGAGGGTCCGTGTTGCCCCAAGCTTGCCCAGCACACCATGTCTTGCTTGGGCTGGAGTCCCTATGGGTCCTTCCACCTCTCATTTCAGTCAAATGCTTCACTTGCAGTGCGGCGTCAGTGTGCACCTAATAAAAACCTCAGGCTACAACATTGTGTCCCCCGGCAGCATCCGCTGTGCATGTGACATTGGCCTCTTTAGATTTTGCCCATTTGTAGCAGAGGAAACATTCTTCAAGGAGAGCCACCATGACTCAAGTTCTATAGGATGCGACTTCCAGAACAGTGTGGGGCACGGCGGCCTCATTACCTCCTGGACTTTGGATTATGCACCAGTCAAATCCACCCACCCCCGCCACCCCATCCTCCCCACACACACACAAAAATGGCTATGTAGACTAATTCCAGCTTCTGGTATCTCCTTAAGTACCTGCTCTGCAGTTCCCCTTTGACAAGCCCTGTGAGTCAGCTTTAACCCCAATGGAGGACCTGTTATTAAGTCAGGAGAAGCCAGATCACCATTACTCATCTTCAAAGGCTTATATAATCCCTGTGGTTGGAAGGTTCCCAGAGATGAACTCTAGATAATAAACAAAATAACAAAATGGAACGAGGGACGGGGAGGAATTGGGGGCAGGCATTCCTCCCCCTGCCTGGACCTGGGATATATGTCACACACCCCGGGCACAGCAGAACGAAGACAACCAGGAAATAGGCTGTGTCCCCCTGTGCCAGCCCCCTCCCCAGTGTGCCTCCAAGTAAGCAGGTGGGATGACCGACTTTAGAAAAGGGAAGGATTAGCGGAATCACCTGCTGCTCAGCTTATGGCCTCTGAGAGAGTTAGCCAGGGCTGCCCTCGGCGGGAGCTCAGAGGTTAATTTTAGAAGTTGGGAAAAACCAAGGAAGCTAAGCGTCAGTAGGGGAGCCCGGGAAGTGCTGAGGGCCGATATAGCACGGAGGAGTTTGTCTTGGACCTTAGACTTTTTTTTTCTTTTAAGATTCTCAGGATTGGGTTATCCCATTGAGATCACAGTATCTACCAGGAGCAGTGCCGCTCTGTTTGGCTCTCTTCCTATGTGTGAAGGTTGCCTTCTTGCTAGTTAAAACCAGAAAGCTTAGAGCCCCTCTCTAATGGCAGAGAACGTGGCTGATGGCAAGTGTGGGGAAGTCTGCCACTGATGTCCCTGCATCCTGAGAGCCTCAGAGGTGGACATTCTCTCCTCTAAAAGATGAATACATAACTGGCCTAACCTACAAGGATAATGCTGGAGGCCTGGGGCTTATCTGGAGAGAGCCACAAATCCAAGGGAGAAGTTGACTTTGAACGTCCAGCCCTTTTGATGTCTTACGTAGCTGGAGGCCAGTTCATTTCAGTACATCAGGTGTGGCAGATTGGCTGCAAAGGTTTTGGTCTTTCTGGGTCTTGATATGCTTTGAGGGAAACAGAGAGTAAAAGGAAGGGAAGGAGTAGATGTGCTGGTAGAGAAAGGGCTGAAGAATGTACTCGCATTCCCACCGAGCGTGCTAATGTAGAGTAGTGAACTGGGGACCTCAGATGCCTTTCTCCAACACAGCCATTTTGGACTGGCTGTGACTTGTTCTTCAGAAGCCACGTTCCTGACCCTTGGGAATAGGGACTGAAAGGAGAAAAGACAGGGGTACAGTTAAGTGTCACAGCTGGCTTCTGGCAGCTGGTGAGCAAACACGAACACATCCGCCGTCTCTCCATGGAGAGCACTGCCAATGATGAGGACGGAGAGGTGCCAGGGTTCAGTTGCAGCTCATTTGAGAAGTAGCTGCAGGATTCAGAGGTAGAGTTGAGTCTACGTGCCAGAAGTCTTGTGAGGTTCAGGAAATAGCTCAGGGAAAGCCTGTTAATGCTGCAAGATAGCTTTGTCCATCACATTCTCTTTGAAGTGAACACAGTTCATTAATCAGGAAGATGTTTTAATAGGTAAATGCAGAGTTAGGAATAACTACAAAAAGCATAATGGGCTGAAAGTATTTCCCCATTCCTGACCCCATTCAGCCCTATGCCCTGTAGATTATTAGTAAGAGATGCCAGAGAGGTGACGTGGGGCGGCGGAAGGATGGCGACGACGAAGATGATGATGAGCTTACATAACAGGTCAGCCACTGAGCTAAGCAATTGACGTAGCTTATCTTATTTCATCCTCAAAGCGATCTTACGAGGTATGTTTAAGCCTGCTTCACCAGTGAGGAAATGGAGGCGCAGGAAGGTGAAGGCACTAGGCCAAGGCCACAGAGCCAGTGACCAGGCAAGGCTGGACTGAAGCTGCGTTGCTCAGAGCTCACACTCTTACCACTGCAGTATACCTCTTCCCTGAGGGCTCTGTGAGACGAGGAGCATCCAAAGCACATGGTCTCCAGTAGGAACTTGGTGAGGACTGGCTTCCTCTCCTAGTATTCCTCTATGCTGGACATACCCCTGGTTCTTACAGGTTCTGAGTATTTGGGCAGAGGACTCTGTCATGCCACACTGACCCCAAAACTGCATTTCTTCCTTGATTGGCAGATGACTTGACGGCCGTGCCAGGGTTAGGAAGAACATGGGCTCCATAACTTGCATTTGCTGTGTTCCCATTCCAGGGCTTCCCTCTTCTTTGTCCAACTTTAAGTGTCTTGGGTGTTTTTGCTGCAAGGGTGGCTCTGATATGATAATGCTATATACACAAAGGGAACAGAAGCGCCATAGTAGCAGCTGTTGCTCTTCCAGCAACTCTGTCACCAGCAAGATGGCTACGTTCTTCCAACCTGGTCTGGCCTCTGTCTCATTCTGTTTCTTATGGGTTTAAACTCATCTGAAATGGAGAAAGCATGGGCTGGGCCACCTCAGGATTCCTCTGTGGATGTTGGTCACGTCGATGATGACGATATTGATAGCTAACGTGCATTTTCCAAATACTTGTGCCTTCATTAACTCAGTGAAGCCTCCAGAGACCCTGGGTAAATATCATTTTTGTCCCCCATTTTACTTACGGAGTTTAAGTAGCTCGCTCAGGGGACACGGTCAGTAATTGACAGAGATGGGATGTAGACCCAGATTGGTTTCCAGAGCCTGGATGTCGGCTGCTGCAGCGCAGGGCACTTCTCTGCTCAAAGCCCCCTAATGGCTTTCCCAATACCCATGGGATAAAGCCCAAACACATCTCATTTCTGCTAGGATTGTATGCTGTAGCAGAGCAACCTTTTACTTACTTGAGCACGTGGTGCATTGTTAAAAAATCCCGGCTGGGCATGGTGGCTCGTACCTATAATCCCAGCTACTCGGGAGGCTGAGGCAGGAGAATTGCTTGAACTGGGAACGGGGAGGTGGAGGCCGGGTTCATGCCACTGTACCCCAGTGTGGGCTACAGAGCAAGACTCTGTCTCGGGTGAAAAAAAAAATCTTCCTAGGCCCCTGTCCTAGCACTTACCATAGTATGTTTTCATTGCCTCCTCTCTTTCTCTCTCTCTGTCTGTCTTGCTCTCTCTCTCTCTCTCTCCCCGCTTCCCTCTTGCTGGTAGTTACCTTATATCCCCATCATCTAATACATAGAAAAGTACTTAGTAAACGTTTTCATGTCTATATGTGCAACTGTAATAATTTTTACTGACAAGAATTACAACTGTATTAGAGATTTTAAATATTTCTTTATCAGCCTGGTTCATTATATCAGACTAAGTTGCTGCTCTACTTGAGATCCTTAGTGACAGATATGTTAGATCAGAATTCTGCTTAACCTGTGACTCTCTGACCATTTCTAGGAGACTGCCATACATCGAAATCGTGGAAACCCTCTCCCACAATCCCCAAAACAGGCAAACAAAAAGCCGATGGTTTTAGGCAACATACATAAATTTCATCCAAAGCATCTTTCTACAAGTGTTTTGCT
Organism: Callimico goeldii; assembly: GCA_963573925.1. Lineage (NCBI taxonomy): Eukaryota > Metazoa > Chordata > Mammalia > Primates > Cebidae > Callimico > Callimico goeldii. The sequence continues at coordinate 12,881 of CAUYOR010126749.1, read as the reverse complement.
GCCTTCTACATATGTCTGTCCTTGAGAGTTACTGCTGTTTTTCCTCCTCTGTTTTCTTCTGGAAGTTTTATAATTTTAGTTCCTACTTTGAGGTTTATGATCCGTTTCTAATTTTTATACGTGGCATGAGGTGTAAGGCTCAAGGTTCATTTTTTTCCCCAAATGGATCTCTGGTTGTTCTAATACTGGCTTCTCCCTCTTTGCATTGTCTTGGTCCCCTTGTCAAAAACCAGTTGGCCACACATGTGTGAGTCTATTTCCGAATTCTGTTCTGTTCCATTGGTCTGTATGTCTGGACTTAATGCCAGTACCATAGTGTCTTGGTTTCTGTAAGTTTATAGGAAGTCTTGAAATCAGATAAGATAAATTAGGTAATATAAACTTTAGACATTCCTCCTTATAGAGAATTCGTCAACTGGGTAAGACATGATAATTCACTGCATACCACGTTATAACAGTTCCATGATTTAAAGACACTGCCTCAGATAAGGTGGTCTGTTAGAAATCAGGCCGACCATCAGGAACGGCAGAAGTTACTGATCTGGGTCTGCCGCTCTCACAATTAATTAGGGTAAGTAACGGGGGAGATTGTGGAACACTGGACGGTAATAGTAGAACCAACTTAGATGAGAGTTTCCATTCTGTCACCCAGCCCACCTTTTGTAAGACCTAGAAACAAAGGCCTTACACAAAGCAGGAAAATAAATGGCAGAAATTATTAGCAAGAGGTTTGCAGAATGCCCAAGGAATTGGCAGTCTGTAAAATTACCCCATATTCAAGAGTGGACGTTCGTCTTACGTGATGTTCGATTAAAGATTTGAAAACATGTTCTTAGACACCTAAAATTATGTAAGTAAAAAGTATGTATGACAGGTGTTTTATGAAAAGCATTTATTCTACCTATATAATACTGGCTTTCACACCTGATGTCCAAAGTAGTTTTCATTTTTGAATGCATAATTTTCTAGAGGCTTTTTGGTGGTCTTTGTTTGAAAAAGCTGTGTTTATCCACCTTGCCGCTTTCTGAGACTGTGCCAGGGAATACATGGGCACAGCCAGGGCTCTAGGGAGTCTTGAACCCATGATGGCAGACAGGGTCTTGGGAGAACAGCGTTCAGAGAGGGAAACAGAGATCCAGAGACCTGCACAGAGTCACTCAGGGAGAACTCAGATTAAAGCTCACCCGTGTTCTCAGTGATGCTCCCCTGGACCCTCAGATGCAGGGAGGATTTTTGGTAGATGTAGCAGAAGACAGAATAGTAGCTTGAACCAAATGAAACTGCTGTTTGGGAGGCCAGAAAAAAGGTTACATCAGGGATTCCCTGCGGTTCTCCTCTTAGGTAACCCTCAGACAAAATTAGATTGGTGTAGAGATCTTCGGAGTTTGTATGGAGAATGGGCAAGATCTCATAGTCTCTGGTGAAAGGAGGGACTTAGGGTTGCTTGGGGGATGCGTGTGTTTAGGAGACGGTGGAATGAGGCGAGATTTTTCAGGAGATTTGCTTGAGAGGGATACCCTGGGGAGGGGCCTTTTCTCAGGCCACAAAAATCCCCTTGAGGATGGACTGTGTGGTGCATGCTGAGGAACCAAGTAGCTTGTAAAATCGGCTTTTATAAGAGACAGCTTGGTCATAGTTTCCCCTTGCTGGGTTAAGGACAAATGAGAAGGTGTTCTCAGCTTCTGACCATGTGGAGAAGTGTGGGGAGGTGCTTTTGTTTGGTGACCTCGTGTCTGTCCTACAGTGCTGGGGTTTTTGAGATGTTGAGGGCCTGGCGCAAGGTCAGAGTTATGTTTAATAAATGTGAGAAAACAGTATGTGAAGCCTACTTTGGAAGACTTTTTTTTAAAAAAAAAAACTAGGGATCAATCCTTTGGTTGTGAGCTACTAGTCTGATTTTTACTTACCGGATTATCTTTCTGTCTGTCTTACACTCTGTATATCTTTCTGTCTCTCTTTCCTCATGTGTGTGCGTGCAGGTGTGTCTGTGTAGGTGTCTGTGTGTACTTGTGTGTGTATGCCTGTATGTGGGAGCATGCGCACATGTGTGTGTGCACCTGTGACTGCGTGTATTCATGTCTGTGTGTCTGTGTGTATCTTTGTGTGGGTGTCTGTGCATGTGTGCACACATTTGTGTCTCTGTGTGTGTGTGCACACATATATGTATTTCTCTCTGTCTCTGCTCCATGCATATTCTCTGCTCTCTTGTGTCTCAGTCTCTCTGTCTCTCTCTGTCTCTCTCTGTCTCTCTCTCTCTCTCTCTCTCTCTCTCTCTCATTGGTCTCTCCAGAATTTCTGACTTAGAACAGAAGTCTTCACAGTTGAATTCACGGGTGGTGTCTTTCTCCCTTTTGCTTTTGCAGTTCCTCCAGGAGTGATCCAAAATGGAGCGCGAGTCCTGAGCCGAGGGCTGTTTCCTGGCGTGCGGCCGCTGCCCATCACTCCCATTGGGGTGACGGCGGCCATGAGGTAAGAGGGGAGTGTGCTGGGCAGAGCCAGCCTGGGAGTGGGAAGGGCAGCGTTCTGTCCACGGGTCCTCTTCTGGAGACAGAAAGGCTCTGCTTTGAACTAATGACAGCAATAAACCTGGTTCAGGTGCTCAGAAATATGAAAGTAACCCCAAGAACTCCCAATCAAAATGCCACCATCTCTTTCTCAGGCCACCAGATGATCCTTGTCTCTTTATAGATGAGGAGATGGGAGCAAGTTAAATTTTTTATTCTAAGAAAGCAGAATAAGAGGTGGGTAGAAGGAAATTGAAGTCAAGATGTTCATTGGATTTTAGGCTAACGGGTCAAGTGCTAGACCCAGCCCTGTCCCTCCCCTGTCCTGTGACTCTGCTGTCCAACCTCTGTGGGCCTCAGTTCCCTCATCTGCGAAACTCCTACCAGGGGTTGCAGGGAAAATCAAATGCAAAATCACATGTGAGGCGAGTTTGGTACGTGGTCTATAAATAGCAGGTGGCATCATTCCTCTGCTTCCAAGAATGAGGTCAGCTGCCAAACCGCATGAACCCTTCCTTGGGACATTTCTCTCCTCCATGCTCTCTATCTCCGCTGCCAGCCCCAAATCAGGGTCCGCCACCAGCTGGGACCCTCACAGGCACCATTGCTGGAGCCTCTTCCCATCTGCCAGCTGCTTCTCCACCCATCCCTGCCCATCTATCCACCACTGTCAGACCAGTTTCCCAACACGGTGCCCCGCCAGTCATCTGCAGAAGCACCTTCTGTGACTGCCCCTGGATCACCCTGACATCCCCCCCAGTCCTTCCTTCTCCTTGAGCCAAATATGTTCCCCAAATATGCCCAGGATTGGCCCATCTTATTCATACAGTTTTCTTGGTGTAGATGCCCCTCACCCTCATATGCACGGCAGTGCGTCCTTCAAGACCTGGCACAAAGTTGATCCCTTCCTAATACTTTTTTGAATGTGGTCTGGGAGCCAGCATCAGAGAAACTTCCCTTTGCCGTGAATCCATTAGCCCTAGGCTCTGTGTGGCCCTTTGGTGAGTGACCCTGTATGGTAGCAGTTTCTCTGTGTGTCCCTTTCTGTCCTGGGCACTTTGTTTCCTGAGGATGAGGGCTAGGTCTCACCCAGTTGACTGATGCCTCATCACTATTGCAGGTGCCAGGCCCTGGTTGCTTGTTTAGAAAAAGCCTGTCTCACTGAGCTGTAACCCTTGAAGGTACCGTCCCTCTCCTTCTGCGTTTACGGATCAAGTTTGCAACTGAAGACCATTTTGCTTTCATAGTGTCTTATGTCCCAAAGGAAACCAGCCCAGAAAGTCTGTTTGGCTGGGCCTGAGAGAGAAGCAAGGTCAGACTCCCCTGCTGCGTGCAGCTTCTCCGTGAACGCATCTTTTAGCTCCTCCTGCTGTTATCAGGACCAAGTCACATCTTGAGAGCAGACCAAAGGCTACAGCTTCTGATAAGGCAGGAAGTTGTTAGCAATTAGAATAATAACCGATCAGGGCCAGGCGTGGTGGCTCAAGCCTGTAATCCCAGCACTTTGGGAGACTGAGGTGGGTGGATCACGAGGTCTACAGATCGAGACCATCCTGGTCAACATGGTGAAACCCCGTCTCTACTAAAAATACAAAAAAAATTAGCTGGGCACAGTGGCGCGTGCCTGTAATCCCAGCTACTCAGGAGGCTGAGGCAGGAGAATTGCCTGAACCCAGGAGGCGGAGGTTGTGGTGAGCCGAGATTGCGCCATTGCGCTCCAGCCTGGGTAAAAAGAGCGAAACTCCGTCTCAAAAAAAGAAAAAGAAAAAGAAAAAATTTTGCAAAAAGGAGGGAGAGATCAACTGTGTCAAATGCTCTTGATACATAAATTAAGACAAAGGCTGAGAAATTATGCTTCAATTCATAACAATACCGTTTGTGCTTTGATAAGAGCAATTTTGTTGGAGTAGGTGAGAAACTGTATTGGAGTCTTTTCTCGGAAGGTCTGACCTCTGGATTCCTGTCTTTTTTTTTTTTTTTTTTTTGAGATGAAGTTTCACTCAGGCTGGAGTGCAGTGGTGCGATCTCCGCTCACTGCAACTTCCACCTCCCAGGTTCAAGTGATTCTTCTGTCTCAGCTTCACAAGTAGCTGAGAGTACAGGTGTGCACCACCGTGCCCAGCTAATTTTTTTCTTTTTTTCTTTTTTTTTTTTTTTTTTGAGAAGGGGTCTCATTCTGTCACCCAGACTGGAGTGCAGTGGTGAGATCTTGGCTCAACGCAACATCTGCCTCCCAGGCTCAAGCAAATTCTCCTGCCTCAGTCTTCCAAATAGCTGGGATTACAGGCATACACTGCCAAACCTAGCTAATTTTTTTTTTGTATTTTTAGCAGAGATGGGATTTCACTATGTTGGCCAGGCTAGTCTCAAACTCTTTTTTTTTTTTTTTTTTTTTTAAGACAGAGTTTCGCTCTTTTTACCCAGGCTGGAGTGCAATGGCACGATCTCGGCTCACCGCAACCTCCGCCTCCTGGGTTCAGGCAATTCTCCTGCCTCAGCCTCCTGACTAGCTGGGATTACAGGCACGTGCCACCATGCCCAGCTAATTTTTTGTATTTTTAGTAGAGACGGGATTTCACCATGTTGACCAGGATGATCTTGATCTCTTGACCTCGTGATCCACCCGCCTCAGCTTCCCAAAGTGCTGGGATTACAGGCGTGAGCCACCGCGCCCGGCCCAGTCCCAAACTCTTGACCTCAAATGATCCAACCGCCTTGGCTTCCCAAAGTGCTGGGATTACAGGCATAAGCTACCATACTTGGCCTAATTTTTGCATTTTTAGTAGAAATGGGGTTTCACCACATTGCACAGGCTGGTCTCGAACTCCTGACCTTGTATTCCACCTGCCTCGACCTCCCAAAGTGTGAGCCACTGTGCTGGGCTTGACCTCTAGATTTTTAAGGAAATTTTTTATTGAGTGGAGGCACAAATAGAATTAGTTGCAATTCTAGGGTTAGGACACACTCTAAACATGTGCCTCTGCATGCCCTGCTGTTTTTCAGCTAGGTATTCTATTATCTTTTAATAATATAACCACGTGCAAAACTGACACCAGTTTAATCAACAAGCTTTACAAAGACTGATACTAGAGGTTGTTGGAGAAGACGTGGTTTCACATAATATTTTATGAGTCACTGATGGGCAAGTAAGCTGGTAAAATGTCTTTGGAAACCTGGACATACCTGCTATACTTAAACATCAGATACCAATGTTTCCACACTGTAATATATTTCCATGAGAAAAAACAAGAGACCTGTTTTGAAATATCAAATATTGAAAATCACACTGGGTTTCCTAATTTTGGTATTGGCCACTCAGTCTCTGCCTGTTTTCAGCAGTACAACCTCCACTCAATATATATTTTACTTTTTATCTGAGGACAAATACTGTATTTTCTATCAATTCTGCATTCAGTGTCTAGAACAGAAACCAGCATTTTGTAGATTCCAAAGAATTATTTGTTGAATAAATAACTTATTTATAGTATATATACAAATAATGTATCATCTCAGAATATAGTGATACCATTTGTTATGTATCACGTAACATTGAAAATGATTTCAATCTCAGTTAAAAATATTCTGGGCATATGAGTTACTGTCACATATAGTCACATTGTTTTGTTTACATGAAACTGTAGCTAATATATATTTTTGGTACTTAAACCTTTTGGTCTTGCTGCCATAGCAAATAGCGTGCCGCTTAAGAACATGAACCTTGCTGGGTGCAGTGTCTCACACCTGTAATTCCCCAGCACTTTGGGAGGCCAAGGCAAGTGGATCATGAGGTCAGAAGTTCGAGACCTGCCTGACCTGACCAACATGGTGAAACCCCATCTCTACTAAAAATACAAAAAACTAGCCAGGCATGGTGGCACACGCCTGTAATCTCAGCTACTCAGGAAGCTGAGGCAAGAGAATCCCTTGAACCTGAGAAGCAGACGTTGCAGTGAGCCAAGATCGAGCTGCTGCACTCCAGCCTGGGTGACAGTGAGACTTCAAAAAAAAGAAAAAAAGAACATGAACCCGAGTTTTACTTCATTTTTTAGCAGATGTCTTAATGAAATATATGCTGTACTAATTTAATACATAAGCAGACACCCTGTCAAAAGCAAAGAGCCACCCACTCCACCATTACCACCCACCACTCCACTAATGGGGCTTCTGAAGATGTCCCATTGCAGAAGACAAACATCTTTGTTGACTTGGAGGATAGGGCTGGTCTGTACTTAGTCTCTTTCTTCCTAATTTCCAGCCCTAGTGGGCAGCCCTTAGCCCAGGCTGACGTGCACAGTGTATCATCATGTTCCTGCTACATTTCTGAGCCCTATGCTCAGCCTGCAGTTGTTGTACAAGGTAGCAAGGGTATTCAGAAGTGTCAGTTGGATACCAATGTCTCAGTGTTTAATGTTTTACGTCTTAGTTCCTGAGTGGGGGGTGGGGTTTGATAGGGACGAGGTGGTATAACTAGAATGCCAACTAACTTCTCAAACTGCTTTTTCATTTCTGACACATTTTTGCCCTCCTCCCAAACTGACCAAGAGGTTGTATTTGCCGGCTGTGGCTACTCAAGTCTTACTGTCCAGCCAAGAGCACCTACAATGTCTCAGCCCAATGGGTTGGTTAGAAAAAAAGAGAGGCCAAGGCGTGGTGGCTCATGCCTGTAATCCCAGCACTTCAGGAGGCTGAGGGTGGCCCATCACCTGAGGTCAGAAGTTTGACACCAGGCTGGCCAATGTGGTGAAACCCTGTCTCTACTAAAAATATCAAAAATTAGCCAACCATAGTGGCAGGCGCCTGTAATCTCAGCTACTTAGGAGACTGACACAGGCGAATCACTTGAACCTGGGAGGTGAAGACTGCAGTGAGCCGAGATTGTGTCACTGCCCTCCAACCTGGGCAAACAAGAGTAAAACTCTGTCTCAAAAAAAAAAAAAAAAAAGAGAGAGAGAGAGAAGCCACTCTCATTTCTGTATCTTTTTTGCAAGTGTGTGAACTCAGAGTGCTTTTTTGTGAATAAACCATGGATCGCATATAAGATCATTTTTCTTAAAGCAAAAAAACAATAATTTCTAAACCCAGAGATAGAAGACCAGTCAGTATTTAATAGAAGATTATAGATATCCTGTGAGTACATATGGCTCAGGGTGACCTGATGCTATAAACCAAATGTTATTGTTGTTCTCCTCAAATTCATGTGGTGAAATCTAATTCCCTGTGTGATAGTATTTGGAGGTGGGGCCTTGGGAGGTGATTAAGTTCATGAAGTCAGGGACCTCATGAATGGGATTGGTACCCCTGTCAAAGGGACCACAGAGAGCCCTCATCCCTTCTGTTATGTAAGGACACAGTGGCTATGAACCAGGGAGCCCCCTCCGACTTCAGACACGGAATCTGCTGACCATTTGGCATTGGATTTTACCATCTCCACAACTGTGAGAAACAAATTTTGTATGCCACCTAGTCTATAGCATTGTTTTGACATCCAGATTAGCTAAAATACCAGCATATCAACTTGTACACATAATTCTTGGAAACTCTGATTCCAAATCTTTGATGGCAAAAGGTTGTTATAATTGCCAAAGAAATAAAATTACACGATTCTTTTTTCCAAAATAAACTGGAGTCAAAACAGGCAAAAGTAGGTCAAGGTCTTCTCAAAGCCATACCTAAAAGATTTCCAGTAACAGTTGATTTCATGGTAACTCAAATCACACAACCACAACAAAAAGATACAAGAGATTTTCAGGATAGCCTCAAAAAGTGTCTAACATCAGGGATTTTAAAAAGGCGTGAAGTTTCAAAAAGTTGAGCTTTGTTTCAACATCATTTCACGAACTGGTAATTTAATACTAGGAATACATCCTAAGTCAGGTGGCAGCATGGGGAGCCTGGGGCACAAGTGCTGAGTTTAGAAGCTTTGTTTATGGTACCCTTTAAAGCTGCCCCCTGGTCCCCTCACCCCCTACCCACCTGTAAAAAAGAGCCCGTCCCAGGCAGCACATCAGGAGCAAAGAGCCCAGATGCCCTGTTGCAGACAGACCTCCATGCCTGGAAGAGGCCGCTGCCTGTGGGAGCAGGAGATGGTGCTAGATCCCTTCCTCACAGGCTGCTTTTCCTGATCTCAAGCACCTCCTGTACGCAGGCAGATAGACACACCCAGCACCAGCAGAATGAAGAGGTCCTGCTGCAGGAGGGCTGTGGCTCTGTGAATGAGAGAAGCCCCTCTCCAGTGAGGCAGAGGAGCCCAGGCCGCACACCCTGGTCTCTTCCTCCGTAACTCCCACCATGACCAGGATTAAGAACAGCATAGAAGCTGCTGACTGGGGCCGTGGTGGCAACCCCTTCTCCACCACCTACATCTCCAGCTACCCTTCCAGCTCCAGGGCTTAGGCCAGTGGCTCCACCAAATGCCGGGATGTCGGGCAACTCCTCACTGGGCTGGTCCTCACCTGCAGTATACTGGCAGGAGGGCTGTGGATCTGCTTTTAGCTCCAGCCCTGTCTTGGGAGAGGGCTCCTCCCATGGTGTGGGCTCTGGCCCTACAGCTGGCGCTAGAAGGCCCTCTCTTCCTGCTAAGGGAGCAGGAGCTGAAAAAGGAGAAAGGGTCTTCAATATCAGTCATTGTCCACTGGAATTTCCAAACACTAAAAGAACCTCACTGAATTTAAAGGAATTCCAGCCCCCACAAAACACCTCTATATTCCAGCCACGCTTTCAGATCAGGGCTGAGGACGGTGGCTACGGCCGGTACCGGGATGTCGGGCAGCTCCTGGCTGGGCTGGTTCTCGGCTGTACCAGTATAGTGGTAGGGCTCTGGAGCTGCCTCTAACTCCGACTCTGTCTCAGAAGCGGGCTCCTCCTTCCGAGGAGTGGTGTGGGCTCTGACCCAACAGCTGGCACAGGAAGTTACTCTCCATCAGCAAATGGAGCAGGAGCTGAAAGAGGGGAAACAATCACCAACGTCAGTCACTGTCCATTGGGATTTCCAAACATCGAAAGAACCCCACTGAATTGAAGAGTTCCAGCCCCAAAACACTGCCCCCACAAAGTCTTCCAGACTGCAGGCCACCTCACCATGTGCCTGACTCCGTGGGCTTCAGAATCTCCAGCTGGACAAGGGCAGTATGCAGATGCAGCCCTGATGGGATCTCTGGTGGGCCTGGCTTGCGAGGGCCTGCGCTGGGCTGCCCCGAGGTACCTGGGTGCACCTTTTTCCAATCGGCAACAGGCACCCGAGGTGACGCATGAGGCTTTACTGGCATTGTTCGAAAAGGTTCTCACTCCCGTCATTCCTGAAGCAGGAGCCTCAATTCATGGGGATGCAGCACAAGAACATCTTGCCCTCTTGAGTGTCTCCCACCAAGTGAGCTGGCCACAGGGCGGACACTAGGAGATGGAAGCCCAGTTACGAGAGTTCTAACTCCTGTTCGGGTCTGTCATCAAGGAAGTGAGGTCGTTTCTTTAAGGTTCTGTCCCCTCAGCCCCTTCCTTCCTTAAGACCTACTCAGGACTCCAGTGGACTGCTGACTACTCACCCTCCCCCCAGGTCAACTCCTTACCTGTACACAGTTATGTCCATCCAGGGAGTGCTTGGATACCTGCGCTTGATGTTCACCAGGAGCTGGATGTCCTCCTCAGGCCTGATTTCCACCTAGGGCCTGATGTCTGCCTTGGGCCTATGTCCCAATTGGGGCCTGATGGTCTACTGGGTTTTGTTCACCTGAGGCCTTGTGTCCACCTGGGGCCTGGTGATCTCCTGGAGCCTGGATGTTCATTTAAGGCCTGATCCAGCCTTGAGTCTTTGCCTGGTTCTGGTGATCACCTGGGAACTGGGTGTGTACCTTGGGTCTAATGTTCACCTGGAGCCTGTGCATCTACCTAAGGCATGGCATCTCTCTGCGGCCTGATGTCCACATGAGTCTGGTGTTCAGCACGGGCCTGCTGGCTACCCAGTGCCTTGGTGTCCATCTGGCACCTGGTTGTCAACTTGGGGCCTGGTGTACACCTTGAGTCCAGTGTCCACCTGGGGCCTAATGTCTGTCTGCAGGACTGGCGTCCTCCTGAGGTGGGACAGTCGCTGGAACCCAGGAGGTCGAGGCTACAGTGAGCCATGATTGCACCACTGCCCTCCAGTCTGGGTGACAGAGTGAGAACCTATCTCAAACAAATGAACAAAAAACCCCCACACAAATTATATAGGTATACAAAAAGTTTGTTTCTTTATAATTTTATTTTACAAGACTTTTAAATTAATTTATTTATTTTACTTTTAAAACCTTTTTGATAAAAACCAAGACACGAACACACACATTCACCTAAGTCTAAGCAGGATCAGGATCATCAATATCACTCTCCTCTGCCTCTGCATCTTGTCCCACTGGAAGGTCTTCAGGGGCAGTAACAGGCATGGAGCTGTCATCTTGATAAAAATGCCTTCTTGTGGAAACCTCGTGAAGGACCTGCCCGAGACTGTTTCACAGTTAACTCTAAAAAAAAAAAGTATATTCTAAAATAACAATAAAAAGTCTGAGATATTAAATACATAAAACATTAACATCATTTATTATTTTCATCAAGCATTATGCACTGTATATAATTTTATGTTCACACCTACATCACCACAAACATGTCAGCTCTGTGGTGTCCAATAAATCTGCCTTTATCGACAACTGTCTTGGTAAATTCTTTTACCACCCACCCATGCCACCATCCCAGAGAGTCGCTGCTCCCCTGTGATGCTGAGTAAGGAGGAGAGATTGCTCACACCACCCAGGAATATTCCCTGAGGCCAAGCTCAGGCCACAAATTGTGGCTTCACAATAAATTATTGTGAAGCCTCTAACTTCCACACAATAAGCCACCGGGGCACCCAGTGACCAGACCACAGGGAGCATCTATGGGTCAGGCACTTGCAAAGGCCCCAGGATGTATGCCGGTCACTGGAGGCCCCTCCCCACACCCACAGCCCCAGGCATGTATAGAGGATCCGCACTCCTGCCCACAAACACCAGGTAATGCATGAGGGGAAGGGAGGCTACCTTGAGACCAAGCACTGCCTCACTACCTAAAAGCTCTGTCAGCATGAGGGTGAACCAGAGATCGACTGGACTGGCCATTTAGTCTGTAACTTTGGCCCTTGAGTTACAAACATTGATGGAACTGTTCAAAGTCACTAACTTTGGGTTTTCTGCCTACCTAACTGGTGGAATCTAGGATGGCAAAATCACTTTCAGTCAAATAAAGCAACACATGTTAACTTAGTGACCATTACACGAGCTCCCCAGTGCATCCTTCTGATGCCACTTACTCCTCCACTAGGATGCCACTTACTTCTCTACATAAAAGATTTTTAAAGTAGAATAGGAATTATTGCTTTTTTATGGAGATGTCATTACTAAATTTTATAATTGCCCTGCTTTTCCCAAGTATGACATATAATCAGTTAAATCGATTCAAGATGGCCAGGTGTGGTGGCTCATGCCTGTAATCCTAGCACTCTGGGAGGCCAAGGCAGGTGGATCACGAGGTTAGGAGTTCGGGACCAGCCTGGTGAAACTGGTGAAACCTCATCTCTACTAAAAATACAAAAATTAGCTGGGTATGGCGGCACATGCCTGTAATCTCAGCTACTCAGGAGGCTGAGGCAGGTAAATTACTTGAATCTGGGAGGCAGAGGTTGCAGTGAGCCAAGGTCACACCACTGCACTCCAGCCTGGGAGGCAGAGCAAGATTCCAACTCAAAAAAAAAATTGATTCAATATAATTAAATCAGATTAAATAATTTTTATGTTTATTATCTACTGAGTCTTCTCCAACCCACAGGTAGTCTTAAAAAGACAGGCATAATTTTTAAATTACGGAGCTTCAGCAAACTGACACAAGAACAGAAAATGAAATACTGCATGTTCTCACTCATAGGCAGGTGTTGAACAATGAGAACACATGGACACAGGGAGGGGAGTACTACACACAGGGGTCGGTTGGGGGGAATAGGGGAGGGACAGCAGGGGGTGGGGATTTGGGGAGAGAGAGCATGGGGAGAAATGCCAGATACAGGTGAAGGGGAGGAAGGCAGCAAATCACACTGCCACGTGTGTACCTATGCAACTATCTTGCATGTTCTTCACATGCACCCCAAAACCTAAAATGCAATTAAAAAAAAGAAAGAAAAGAAAAAAAAAATAACTGAGCTTGATATCAAACAATATAAAGGCTGTTAAGAATGCTGAGACATTTATTTCCACCAGGCCTGCTTTACAAAAGCTTCTGAAAGAAGCATTACACACAGAAAGAAACAACCAGTATTAGCCTTTCTAAAAATATACCAAAAAGTAAAGAGTACCAACATAAAGAAGAATTTACACCAAAGAATGG
>CAUYOR010126743.1:0-24935 GCA_963573925.1 Callimico goeldii | reverse complement strand
AAATGATGAGTTCGTGTCTTTGTAGGGACATGGATGTATCTGGAGAACATCATTCTCAGCAAACTGACACAAGAACAGAAAATGAAACACCGCATATTCTCACTCATAGGCGGGTGATGAACAATGAGAACACATGGACACGGGGAAGGGAGTACTTGTGTTAGGTTTGCTGAGGATGATGGTTTCCAGCTTGATCCATGTCCCTGCAAAGGACATGAACTCATTCTTTTTTATGGCTGCATCGTACCCCAAGGTGTATATGTGCCACATTTTCTTTATTAAGTCTGTCATTGGTGGGCATTTGGGTTGATTCCAAGTCTTTGCTATTGTAAATAGTGCTGCAATAAACATACATGTGCATATAGCACAATGATTTATAATCCTTTGGGTATATACCCAGTAATGGGATTGCTGGGTCAAATGGTATTTCTGGTTCTAAATCCTTGAGGAATCGCCACACTGTTTTCCACAATAGTTGAACTAATTTACCCTCCCAACAACAGTGTAAAAGTATTCCTATTTCTCCACATCCTCGCCAGCATCTATTGTTTCCACACTGTTTAATGATTTCCATTCTAACTGGTATGAGATGGTATCTCATTGTGGTTTTGATTTGCATTTCTCTAATGATCAGTGATGATAAGCTTTTTTTCCTTATGTTTGTTGGCTGCATAAATGTCTTCTTTAGAGAAGTGTCTGTTCATATCCTTCACCCACTTTTTGATGGGGTTGTTTTCCTCTTCTAAATTTGTTTAAGCTCCCTGTAGATTCTGAATATGAGACCTTTGTCGAATGGACAGATTGTGAAAATGTTCTCCCATTCTGTAGGTTGACTGTTCACTCTGACGAATGTTTCTTTTGCTGAGAAGAAGCTCTTTGTTTAATTAGATCTCATTTGTTCATTTTGGCTTTTGTTGCAATTGCTTTTGGTATTTTCGTCATGAAGTCTTTTCCCAAGCCTATGTCCTGAATGATATTGCCTAGGTTTTCTTCTAGAGTTTTTATAGTTTTAGGTTTTAGGTTTGAGTCTTTAATCCATCTTGAGTTAATATTTGTATAAGATGTAAGGAAGGGGTCCAGTTTCTGTTTTCTGCATACGGCTAGCCAGTTTTCCCAGCATCACTTATTAAACAGGAAATCCTTTCCCCACTGTTTGTTTTTGTGAGATTTGCCAAAGATCTGATGGTTGTAGATGTGTGCTGTTATTTCTGAGGCCTCTGTTCTGTTCCATTGGACTATATATCTGTTTTGGTACTGGTACCATGCTGTTTTGGTTACTGTAGCCTTGTAAGTACAGTTTGAAGTCAGGTAGTGTGCTGACTCCAGCTTTGGTCTTTTTGCTTAGGATTGTCTTAGATATATGGGCTCTTTTTTGGTTCCACATGAAATTTAAGGAAGTTTTTTCTACTTCTATGAAGAAAGTAAATGGTAGCTTGATGAGAATGGCATTGAATCCATCAGTTACTTTGGGCAGTATGCCCATTTTCATAATACTGATTCTTCCTATACGTGAACATGGAATATTTTTCCATTTGCTGGTGTCCTCTCTTATTTCCTTGAGCAGTGGTTTGTAGTTCTCCTTGAAGAGGTCCTTCAAGTCCCTTGTAAGTTGTATTCCTAGGAATTTTATTTTCTTTGTAGCAATTGTGAATGGGAGTTCACTCATGAGTTAGCTCTCTGCTTGTCTATTATTGGTGTATAGGAATGATTGTGATTTTTGCATATTCATTTTGTATCCTGAGATTTTGCTGAAGTTGTTTATTAGCTTAAGTAGTTTTGGGGGTGAGATGATGGAGTTTTCTAAATATACAATCATGTCATCTGCAAACAGAGACAAATTGACTTCCTCTCTTCCTATTTGAATGATTGTCCCAGCCAGAACTTCTAACACTATGTTGAATAGGAGCGGTGAGGGAGCGAATCCTTGTCTTCTGCCAGTTTTCAAAGGGAATGCTTCCAGCTTTTGCCCATTCAGTATAATATTGGCTATGGGTTTGTTATAAATAGCTCTTATTATATAGAGATACATTCCATCAGTTTATTGAGAGTTTTTATCATGAATGGGATGTTGAATTTTATCAAAGGCCTTTTCTGCATCCATTGAGATAATCATGTAGCTTTTGTCATTGGGTTCTGTTTCTGTGATGGTTTAGGTTTATTGATTTGCATATGTTGAACCTTGCATCCCAGGGATGAAGCCGACCTGATCGTGTGGATAAGCTTTTCTGATGTGCTTCTGGATTCGGTTTGTCAGTATTTTGTTGAGGATTATCACATCAATTCTCATCAGCAATACTGGCCGAACATTTTATTTTTTGTTCTGTCTCTGCCAGGTTTTGGAATCAGGATGATGCTGGCCTCATAAAATGAGTTAGGGAGAAGTCCTTATTTTCCTATTGCTTGGAGTAGTTTCAGAAGAAATGGTACCCACTCCTCTTTGTACCTCTGGCAGAATTTGGCTGTTATTCCATCTGGTCCTGGTCTTTATTTGGTTGGTAGACTATTAATTACTTTCTCAATTGCAGAACTTGTTATTGGTCTATTCAGGGACTCGACTGTTTCCTAGTTTAGTCTTGGGAGGGTACATGTGTCAAGGAATTTATCCTTTCTTCTAGATCTTCTAGTTTATTTGTATAGAGGTGTTTATAGTATTCTCTGATGGTGGTTTATAACCATTATTTATTGTTTCTTTTTGATTCTTCTCTCTTTTCTTCATTAGTCTGGCTAGTGGTCTATTTTCTTCAGCTTTAAAAAAAAACAGCTCCTGGGCTCAGATTTTTTTGAAGAGTTTTTTGTGTCTCTATCTCCTTCAGTTCTGCTCTGATCTTAGTTATTTCTTGTCTTCTGCTAGCTTTTGAATTTGTCTGCTCTTGCTTCTCTAGTTCTTTTAAGTGTGATGTTAGGGTGTCGATTTTAGATCTTTCCTGCTTTCCGATGTGGGTATTTAGTGCTATAAATTTCCCTCTTAATACTGTTTTAGCTGTGTTGTAGAAATTCTGGTACGTTGTGTCTTTGTTCTCATTGATTTCAAAGAACTTTGTCATTTCTGACTTAATTTCGTTATTTACCCAGTAGTCATTCAGGAGCAGGTTGTTCAATTTCCAAGTAGTTGTGTGGTTTTGAGTGAGTTTCTTAATCCTGACTTCTAATTTCATTGCACTGTGATCTGGGAGGATGTTTGTTTTTATTTCCATTCTTTTGCATTTGCTGAGGTGTGTTTTACTCCCAATAATGTGATCAATTTTAGAGTAAGTGCCATGTGACGATGAGAAAAATGTATATTCTGTGGTTTTTGGGTGGAGAGTTCTGTAGATATCTATCAGGTCCACTTGATCCAGAGCTGAGTTAAGGTCCTGAATATCTTAGTTTTCTGTCTCAATCGTCTGTCTACTATTGACAGTGGGGTGTTAAAGTCTCCCCCTATTATTGTGTGTGAGTTTAAGTCTCTTTGAAGGTCTCTAAGAACCTGCTTTATGAATCTGTGTGCATCTGTATTGGGTGCACAGACATTTAGAATGGTTAAATCCTTTTGTTGATTGAACCCTTTACCATTATGTAATACTCTTCTTTGCCCTTTTTGATATTCATTGGTTTAAAGTCTGTTTTTTCGGAAACTAGGAATGCAACCCCAAGTAGGAACCTTTAAAACCTCTGGTCCTATTTAGCTTCCCACAGAGTGCCTATCTGGCAAGAAATAGATTCTCCCAATTTTCAGACTGTTCATATATAAAAAGCTTCCCCATAAACAGAAGACATATCACACATAATTATTTCCCATCAGTGATAATTTGCATAGAATAATCTTGTATATTAAACTTTTTCTGTTGCCTCTCAACTATATTGAAGTCAGCTGGAAGGTTGTACTTCTGGCAAAAATTATAGCTTTTCCTTCAGTGAGAATACTTGGTGCTCAAGCACTTATTATAACTAGAATTTCTAAGAAGGAAATTTGTAAAGAGAAGTGCAGTTGTTGGCACTAATGGGAAGGAAGCTGTGCTTTTATCTCTACATTCTTTTTACTTGAAAAGGGAACAGAGAAAATGGAAGGGTACAACCCTTTTTTTGTTTTGGTGACATTAGAAGACATGAGAAATATGATGACTGGGCTCTCTGAACTGGTTTGCAGTTGCATGCTGTCTCAGATATATGTGAACACAACAAAAATACTGATGCCTTCACTCTTGAGATAAGGTCACATTACTTTCAATTTAATCCTATTTAATCTCAGGAACTCTCAGAAAAAAACAATTTATCTCTATTCTGTGTGAGAAACATGTGTATATTAACAGTGGGAGATCTGATATATAGGATATATTTGAAAGCCACCAGTTGTAGCACAGTCTCTGCTGTCAGTGGAATCAATTTCTTCATTCTTGTCGACACATAGAATATTCTCTGACCATGTAAAATTACATCTGCTTATTACAATGTCTGTATCTTGTCTATGTGCCCTACTGTTTATATACTACTTTTCTTGAAGCAACTACAGAGCTTTATACTTATATTCCAAACTACATCTAGTATGGAAGTGCTTGGCAACATTACAACACGGAATAAATACTATTCATTATGAGAGACTCCTCAGGATTCATTCATCTGGTAAACATTAGAGACATTACATAGAACTAATTGAACACTTTGTCTCTAAAGCGTGTTAAGACTCTTTGATGCTGAAAACGGCATTTGCCGAAGTGATTATTCCGTTACAGCAAGGCTCTGAGACAATGCAATGTCCAGGTCTCAAAGGAAGAAAAGTGAAATACCTTCAGGGTCATTACTGAGGCCTCCTTGCTCAAGGCTTAATTCTAGCCTGAGAAACAGCAAGCCTGGCTTCTTGTCTCTTCTACTCAGCAGCTTCCATGGCTTTTTCTTTTTTTTGAGACAGAGTCTTGCTCTGTCACCCAGGCTAGAGTGCAGTGGTGCAATCTTGACTCACTGCAACCTCCACCTCACAGGTTCAAGCAATTCTCCTGCCTCAGCCTCCTATGTAGCTGGGATTAGGCATGTGCCACCACAGTTGGCTAATTTTTGTATTTTTAGTAGAGACAGGGTTTCACCATGTTGGTCAGGCTGGTCTCGAACTCCTGACCTCGTGATCTGCCCACCTCTGCCTCCCAAAGTGCTGGGATTACAGACATGAGGCACCGCGCCTGGCCCTCCATGGCTTTTTATGTTGACTCTCTGAGGTCCAGAGATGAAATAGTAGCCGAGAGTCTGACCAAAACCTACCTAGTGAATTTTGT
Source organism: Callimico goeldii (assembly GCA_963573925.1). Classification (NCBI taxonomy): domain Eukaryota; kingdom Metazoa; phylum Chordata; class Mammalia; order Primates; family Cebidae; genus Callimico; species Callimico goeldii. The sequence goes on along the minus strand of CAUYOR010126743.1, from coordinate 19,692 downwards.
GGTCAAATGCCTCCTGGGGAAGCAGATGTACTGTTTTATCTGAATGGAGAGTCCAGTGGTGTTATGAAGACAACATGCCAGCCACAGTTCAAGTCTCAGCTCTGCCACTTATTAGATGGATTTGTCTCCTAACTTAACTGCCCCTCAGTGTCCTTGCTTATTAAATGAGAATGATTAAGCATACCTTTTAGAGTTATTGTAAGAATTAAATGCTATAATGTGTGAAAGCACTTCACATAGTACCCGGAACATGATAGGCACTTGATACATGTTAATATAGTCTTCTCACCCAGGAATTAGGAAGAATACTATTTTTCCTGCTTATCTCAAGCCTATTATTCACTTCAGTGGTTATTTTCCCCCTCTAGGTTTGTTCAGAGATAACAATGATGCACTGTAGTTAGTTAAAAATGTTTCCTTGAATCTGGACTTGATTGTCAGAGCAAAAAGAGCAACAGTCACTTAAGGAGAGATAGATTGTGAACACAGCCTGAAATGTACCTACTGATACACAGCTTTTTCTGCCATAGTCCATACTAGTACATACGGCACAATTTTCTTCCTAGAGACACTGATACATATGGCCCCCCCATGTATCAATGTTCTTATTAGTCAGGAACAATGATTTTACATGTAAAAACATGAGTCGACCCACATGACCCATTTTCTTTAATACATATAAAGTCGTATAACAGTATTTTATTATATAGTGTTTCCTACAACACTGCTGGCTATGACAGTGATAAGTGTTGAGGTTTCTTTCATCCTCTGCACCCTGCCCTGAAGCAGTACCATTGTGTAGTGCAGGCTCTCCTCATCCCTTGTTTGAAATACTGCAAAACTGTTCATCTTTCTCTGCATTTTCTCTTCTCTCCAACCCACCCCTACTACTACAGCCTTTATGATGTTTCTGAAACAAAAACAAGGCCATGTTAACTCTTATTTATAAATCCTTCCATGGTTTCCTATTGTCCTTAGGGGAAAACCTAAGCTTCTAAGCCTGGCTAACAAGAATTTTTTTTGATCAGGCAGAAATCCCAGCTCAGGACACATTAATGTGGACAGAGGTGTGGTGGTAGAGTAGGGGCAAAAGGGACATAACAGATTTTATCGACATTATGGGCACTCTTTGCAGTGCCAATTTTTCTTCATTTTTATTTTATTTCGGGGCTCTTTTTAGGCTATTTTACCCTTCCTGATAACAACTGCACTGTCCCTGAGTTTTCCTTGAAAACTTTTAAGAGCTGGGCGTGCTCAGTAGGCATAGCCAGAATTGTGTCTGATTTTTAAAACATCACTAAGGCTACAGTGTGAAGGATAGATGCACTTTGGGGCCTGTCAAGGGGTGGGAGCAAGGGGAGGGAGAGCATTAGGACAAATACCTAATATATGCAGGGCTTAAAACCTAGATAACGGGTTGATAGGTGCAGCAAACCACCATGGCATATATATACCTATGTAACAAACCTACACATTGAGCACATGTATTCCAGAACTTAAAGTAAAATAAAATAAAATTAAAAATGCATCAGTGAGATCCTTTAAAACACTAGGAAAGAATCAAAATTTCTTCTATCACAACTCTACAGTTAATACATTGAATGGGTTTATTTAAACAGTATGAAATGTAGATAAGTTGGAGAGTGTCACCAAACTTCCCATTTTATTCAGAAAAATAACCTAGGGCCACATGGCAGCCTATGGTCCATATACGACCTGCCAGCTGACTGCATCTCTGACCTCTTCTCTTTTACTCTTTCCCTTCTGTGATGGGTCAAAAAATGACCCTCCTAAAAATATCCATGTGAAATTTTTAACACCTGTGAATGGTACCTTACATGACAAAGGATTTGATTAAGCTAAGGATCTTGAGAGGAGGCACTTCTGGTTTATTCAAATGGGTTCAATATAATCACAGACTTCCTGTGATTGGGGAGAGGCAGAGAGAGACATATGAAGGAAAGGTGGGGGTGTGAAGATGGAGACAGAAGACAAGGCAAGCAAAGCTGGCAGTTACCAGAAGCTAGAAGAGGCAAAGTATAGATTCTTCCCTAAAGCCTCTACAGGGAGCATGGTCCTGCCAACAAATTGATTTTGGATTTCTGGACTCCAGACCCACGAAAGGGTAAACTTCTGATGCTTCAAGTCACCCAGTTTGGGGTACTTTGTTATAGCAACCCTAGAAATGAATCCATGTTTCTTATAACCCCATTGGCTTTCTTGCTTTTTCTCAAATAGGCCACAAGGGCTCCACTTCAGGATTTCTGTGCTCACTTCTTACTTGGACTTGAAAGATCTCCCACCAGATAGCTTCTCCTTCACTTCCATCAGGTCTTTGTGCAGAAGTCACTTTTTCAGTAATGAGTTTCTTGACCATATTATTTAAAATAGGCCCCTTGGCATTCCCTAACATTCTTGCCCTATTTTCTCTTCATAGTACTTATCACTCATCTGACATACTAATCTTTTAATGTTTACTATTTACTCATTTGCTATTGCCTGCATCTGGTTTTCTATACATACAGTGGAAGATAATCTCCATACTGTCAGAGATTATTGTCTGTATCATTTATTGCTGTATTTCCAGTGCATAGAACCATGCTTCAGCACCTAGGACAAGGCCCAGTATATATAAGCATTCAGTGAACACTTAAAGGAAAGATCACCTAACATCAGAAACACAAAAGAAAAAGGTAGTAATAAACAAAGCATTTTATAACTTACCAGTCACACGCCCCAAACTGCCATTGTCATTAACCATGCAACTTTCATAATACCAACAAATCACTCAAATTTCCCATTTTCCAATATTGAAGTCTGAGGAAAGCCTTTGAGAATTTTTACATAATATAGTTGACTGGAGCTCCTTTATTCAGTCACTTATTTTACTCAATGAGGTTGTAAAAATCAAAATGAAGTTATCAAGTATTTTCTGCTGCATCATGCTGAAATCCTAAACACAGTGTTTCCTAATTAAACCAACAAAAATCCTGTAGATATGACAAAAAATATGTGTATATTTACTTTTATGGGCTTGTACCTTTCTTTGGGAAGAAGGATGGTGAGGACAGATGTCAGCAAAAGCAGAAAAAGAAATCCCCCAGGAGCATCCATATGTTTCTGCCTTGCTGAGTCCATGTGAGATAGATTACCTTCATGGCTGTTTTCAGATAGGTGGATAAAGGGAAAAGATACAAAAAGGCAGAATGTCACCTCTGCATCCACCAAGATAGGCATGCAAAGGTCAACCAGAGGCGGGTTTTCTAAGTGAACATGGATGGGAAATCAAACAGACTTTCATTTTGATCTGAAAGTAAAGCATGCTATTGTTTGAGCTTCTTGGTTCCATTTGTCAGAGGAAATTTGTGCCAGAGATAGCAGAAGGGAGTTGGAAGACATCCAAGAAAGGATTCCAAGACTGTAAACTGCACTCCAGCCCAAGCACTGTTGCTGCCAATTCTAAGAATTTCTTCATGATTAGTCACAGTACTTAATGTTGCTATTATAAAATGATAAGTGGAAGGGTCAGAGTCAGGCTATTCATGAGTTAGAAGTTTGCTTTGCTGAAATAAAGTTTCTCTTAAAATGGAAAAGCTGAATTTATACAAGTGAAATGAGTTGGAATAATCTGTGAAACTCTTGTGTTTTGATGTTGCAAAAGTCCACATAAATTACTGCCTTATGCACTCAAAAAATGCTTAGAACTCCTGTGGCCAATTACTAAAACTATTTATGATTGAATGAGGCTACTTGGGAAGAGAAATGATGGAAATAATAGTTTTAATTGTTAAACTAATGTTTGTTTTAAGAAAATTGGTTAGCTGAAAAAATGATATGCATACAAAAAAGAACACGTATGGTAATTGTGCAGCTTGATGGCTTATCCCATGGTAAAATTATTCGATAACTACTATTCAGATTAAAAAATAGAAAATATTAACTATATACCCTGAGAAGTTCCTCTGCTGCACCATCCCAGGCACTATCGCCTTCTATCCTAAAGTTATCTTCTATCTGAAATTATTTTTGATTAGTTTTAAATGGTTTTGAATTTCACATAAATGTAGTTATACAGTATGTTCTTTTTAGTATTTGATTTCTTTTCATTAAATGTATGTTTGGAAGATTCATCCACATTGTTGCCTATAACAGTAGTTTGTTTATTCAGCTGTTTTATTATTCATGAACATTTGGATTCTTTCTCATTTATTGCCACTACAAATAGTGCTAATGTCAACATTTCTTACAAGTATTAAGTAAACATATGTATACATGTATGTTGAGTATGTTGAGTATTTTGAGTATACTCAAAATATAATTTTGCTCATGTTGGAGCAAAATTACTGCAGCATAGGATATGAGTACATTCAATATGGTAGATGTTGCCAAAGAGTTTTCCAATGTGGTTGCATCAATTTGCATTCACGCCAGCAGTGCATGAAGAGTTTCAGCTGCTCTACATCTTTCTCAACACATTGTACCGTCATTTGTTTTAACTTGAGCCATTCTGGTATAGGTATAGTGGTATTTCATTGTGATTTTGTTTCTATTTCTCTCATGACTAATCATGTTGAGCATTTTTTCACGTGCTTATTTTTTCATTTGTTTATGTGCTTCACTGACCAGGTGGATATCTTTTTTGAGCTATCTGTTCAACTTTTTTGCCTGTTTTCTATTGGATTTTGTCTTTTTTAGTGATTTATAGAAAGAGTCTGGCTATGAGGTTTTTAAAAATTCATATATTTATGAATTTAAACACGTGAGAGAGCACACAAATATTTCCTTTTATTTTATTTTAAAATTCAAATATATTGATATTTATATGTAAGCCATAAAATTAATGCATGGTAAGTACATAATTAATATTTCTCAGTAAATTCCAGAGTTGTGCAGCAATCACCGAAATTCTATGTTAGAGCATTTCCATTATCCCATAAGAATTCTTCATGCCTGTTTAATGTATTCTCAATGACCAACCCCAGCTTCAGGTAACATACTGATCTGATATCATCTCTTATAATTAGCCTTTTGTAGAATGTTAAGAAAGCAAAATATACACTATGCATGCTTCTTTTCTGGCTTTCTTCACTTAATGTAATTATTTTGAGAATGATTGTTATTTGTGGATATATTCTTAGTTCCTTCCTTTTTATTACCAAGTAATAATGACTGTAATGGATGTATCACATCTGTTCATCCATTCACCAGTTGAAGGACATTTGGTTTCTTTTTAGTTTTTGGTGGTTAGAAATAAAACCAATATAAAATTGTGCATGCAGGCTTTGTATGACTATAGGTTTTCATTCTATTTGGATAAATACCTTGGAGTGGGGGATTCTTAAATCATATGGTAAGTGCAGGTCTAACTATTTCAGAAACTGACAAAGTGCTTTTTAAAAAATGTTTGATACTATTTCCTTGGTATGAAACCCACTTGATCATAGTGGATTATCTTTTTGATATGTTGTTGAATTTGATTAGCTAGTATTTTGTTAAGGATTTTGGCATCTATGCTCATCAAGGATACTGGCCTGTAGTTTTCTTTTTTGGTTAGGTCCTTCCCTGGTTTTGGTATTAGGGTGATGCTGGTTTCATAGAATCAATTAGGGAGGGTTTCAGAGAAGTGAAACTAGAAGTGTAGGCGTTCTAGATGCTGCACATCTTTGTAGGCACTTAATGTACTCATGTTTTTTCTGATTTTGTAATTATTCTCACGAGTGTAGTGATATTGTAGTTTTAATTTTTTTTCTCTAATGACTAATGATAATGAGCATCTTTTCTTGTGTTTAATTGCCATTCATATATATTATTGGTTAAAGTGTTTACTCAAATTTTTTGTCCATTAAAATATGTGGGGGACTTCAATACTCTACTGACAGCACTAGACTGGTCATCAAGACAGAAAGTCAACAAAAAAACAATGAACTTAAACTATACCTTGTAACAAATGGACTTAACAGATATATAAAGAACATTTAATATAACAACTGCAGAATACACATTTTATTCTACAGCCCATGGGACTTTCTAAAAGATAGTCCATATGATAGGCCATAAAACGAGCCTCAATAAATTTAAGAAAATTGAAATTATATCAAGCACTCTCTTAGACCACAGTGAAATAAAACTGAAAATCAACTCCCAAAGGAACATTCAAAACCATGCAAATTTATGGACATTAAATAACCTGCTCCTGAATGAGCACTGGGTCAAAACGAAACTAAGATGGAAATTAGAGAAATTCTTAGAACTGAATGACAATAATGACACAACCTATCAAAACCTCTGGGATACAGCAAAGGAAGTGCTAAGAGGGAGGTTTACAGCCCTAAATGGCTACATTAAAAAGACTGAAAGAGCACAAACTGAAACTCTAAGGTCAGACCTCAAAGAACTAGCGAAACAAGAACAAACCAAACCCAGACGTAGCAGAAAAAAGGAAATAACCAAGATCAGAGCAAAACCAAATTAAATTGAAACACATAAAATACAATAGACGCAGAAAAAGCATTCAACAAATTCCAGCATCGCTTTATGATTAAAACTCAGCAAAATTGACATACAAGGGACAAGGGATGGCTAGCCAGTTATCCCAGTACCATTTATTGAATAGGGAGTTTTTACCCCATTGCTTATTTTTGTCAGCTTCCTGGAAGATCAGATGGTTGTAGGTGGGTGGCCTTGTTTCTGAGTCCTCTATTCTGCTCTGTTGGTCTATGTGCCTGTTTTTGTACCAGTGTAATGCTGTTTTGGTTACTGTAGCTCTGTAATGTAAATTGAAATTGGGTAACATGGTGTCTCCAGCTTTGCTCTTTTTGCTTAGGATTGCCTTGGCTATTCCTGCTCCTTTTTTGCTTCATATGAATTTTAAAATAGTCTTTTCTATTTCTATGAAGAATGTCATTGTTAGCTTAATAGGAATAGCACTGGATCTGTAAATTACTTTGGAGGGTATGACTATTTTAATAATACTGATTATTCTTATACATGAACATTGAATTTTTTTTCCATTTGTTTCTGTCTTCTCTGATTTAAGAAGTGTTTTGAAATTCTTCTTGGTAAAGATCTTTCACCACCATGGTTAGCTGTATTCCTAGGTATTTTATTCTTTTTGTGGCAGTTGTAAATGGGAATGGGGTTGCATTCTTGATTTGTCTCTTGGCTTGCCTGTTTTTGGTGTATAGGGATGCTGGTGATTTTTGTACATTGATATCGTATCTTGATACTGTGCTGAAGTTTTTTATCAGCTGAAGGAGCTTGTCAACTGAGACTGTGGTATTTGCTAGATATAGAATCATGTCATTGGCAAATGGGGATAGTTTGACTTTCTCTCTTTCTATTTGGATGCTCTTTATTTCTTTCTCTCGCCTAATTGCTCTGGCTAGGACTTCCAATACTCTGTTGAATGGAAATGATGAGAGAGGGCATTCTGTATTGTGCCAGGTTTCAAGGAATGCATCCAGCTTTACCCATTCAGTATAAGGTTGGCTATGAATTTGTCATAAATAGCTCTTATTATTTTGAGATATGTCCCTTCAATATCTAGTTTGAGAGTTTTTAACATAAAGTGGTGTTGAATTTTATCAAAAGCCTTTTCTGCATCTATTGAGATAATCATCTGCTTATTTCCACGTGATTGCATTGTTTGGAGTGATTTTATCCATCTTGACTTCTATTTTACAGCTGTGTGGCCTGAGAGTGTGTTTGGTATGGTTTCAGTTCTTTTGCATTTGCTCCAGATTGTTTTATGTCTTATTATGTGATTTATTTTAGAGTATGTGCCATGTGCCAATTAGAAGAATGTATATTCTGTTGTTTTTGGGTGGAGACTTCTGTACAGATCCATCAGATTCAGTTGGTCCAATGTTGACTTCAGGCCCTGAATATCTTTGTTAATTTTCTGCCTCAATGATTTGTCTATTCCTGTCAGTGAAGTGTTGAAGTGTCTCATTATTATTGTGTGGGAGTCTATGTCTCTTCATAGGTCTCTATGAACTTGCTTGATAAATCTGGGTGTTACTGTGTTGGGTGCATATATATGTAGGGTGGTTAGGTCTTCTGGTTGAATTGAACACTTTAATATTTAGTAATGCCATTCTTTGTCTTTTTAAATGTTTGTTGGTATGAAGTCTGTTTGGTCTGAAATTAGGATTGTAACCCCTGCTTTTTTCTATTTCCATTCACTTGGACTTTCCTCCATCCCTTTATGTTGAGCATATGGGTGTCATTACTTATGAGATGGGTCACTTGAAGACAGCATGAGATTGGGTCTTATGCTTTTATCCAGCTTGCTATTCTGTTCCCCTTAAGTGGGACATGCGGCCTGTTTATATTCAAGGTTAGTATTGATATGTGTGGATTTGATTCTGTCATTGTGTTGTTAGCTGGTTATGGGGGCTTGTATGTGTGTTGCTTTATAGTGTCACTGGTCTGTATATTTGTGTTTTTACATTAGCTGGTAGCAATCTTTCCTCTCTGTATTTAGTGTTTCTTTCAAGATCTCTTGTAAGTCAAGTCTGTTGGTAACAAACTCCCTCAACATTTGCTTATATGAAAACATTCTTATTTCTATTTCATTTAGGTAGCTTAATTTGGCTAGATATGAAATTCTTGTTTGAAGACATTTTTTTTTTCATTAAGAATGTTGAATATAGGTCCCCAATCTCTTCTGGTTTGTAGGGTTTCAGTTGTGAAGTCTGCTGTTACCCTGATGAGGTTTAATTTGTAGGTGATTTCCCCTTTCCCTCTAGCTGCCTATAACATTCTTTCATTTTGACCTTGGAAATCTCAAGATTATCTGTCTTGGGAATGATCTTCTTGTGCAGAATTTTGCAAGTGTTCTCTTTATTTCCTGAATTTGACTGTTGGACTCTCTAACAAGGTTGGGAAAGTTTTCATGGACAATATCCTGAAATACATTTTCCAAGTTATTTGCTTTCTTCCTTTCCCTTTCAGGTATGCCAATGATTCATAGTTTTTGCTTCTTTGCATAATGTGATGCTTCTCAGAGGTTTACTTCATTCCTTTTTATTTATGTTTGTCTGACTGTTTTATTTCAGAAAGCCAGTCTCCAAGTTCTGAGATTCATTTCTCAGCTTGGTGTATTCTACTGTCAATACTTGTGATTGCACTGTGACATTCTTGTATTTTATTTTTCAGCTCTTTAGATCCTTTAGGTTCTTTTTTATACCAGCTGTTTCAGCCTTCAGCTCCTTATTGCTTTATTGTGATTATTAGTTTCCTTGGATTGTGTTTTTTATCATCTCAATCTCAATGATCTTCATTCCTAGCCATATTCTGAATTCTATTTCTGTCAATTCAGCCAGCTCAGCCTGGTTAAGAGCTCTTGTTGGAGAACTGGTGTGGTCATTTGTAGGACACACAACACTCTGGTCATTTGAATTCTGGAGTTCTTGCATTGGTTCTTTTTCATCTCTGTGTATAGGTGTTCCTCTAACTGCAGTGTAGATTGAGTAAAGTCAACAGACTTCAATTCTGGATGTTTTTATAGGGCCAAGGCTTTGTACAAGGTCTTTATTTGAAACTAACTTCTTGTCTTTGGCTTCACAGTGGCATATATTAGCGAGGTATTTTTGGTGTTCAGGCTTTGGGGTGTGAACCAACAGGTGGTGCTTAGGTGTATTAGTCAGTTGGTAGACTCTTGCTCAGTTGTGTGGCTCGCCTGTTTCCTCATAGTTGCAGCCATGTTTCCTCTCCATGCTCTGAAAATGTGGGCCCCTTCCCCTGTTGAGTGCTGGCTGTAGATTGTGGCTTGGCACTCCTGGGCTGCCCACTGCAGCTCTGGGGTGATCTCAGAGTTTATGTTCCTCTTCTAACTTGGAGGTAGCAAAGGAAGGGATTTTAGTAATGGTTGAGGCCAAGGGTCTTTTGCTTGTCTCCTGGGGACTCCGCCCCAGAGAGAAGCAGGTCAGCAATTGCTCAGTGCAATCAGCCCAGGATGGAGGATCTATGCTGTGGGCCCAAGCCAGGAGTTCCTTGTCTGATGACAACCAGGTTGGGGTAGACGGGACCTGTGGAAGACAGACTGGCCTCCTCTTCTTGGGTCGACTGCAGCTTGTTGGAGGTATGGCGAAGGCACTGAGGGTCTTTGCCTCTTCATTAGTCTGAGGGTAGCAAGGGCAGTTATATTACAGAGTCAGTGGCACAGAGGCTTTCAGTTACCCCTGGGGGCTCTGTGCAAAATGTTGCAGAGCTGCTACTGGCTTGATAGCCTCAGTGGGGAGTGGCTGGAGGCCCAGGTACAGGACCTTTCCAGTGAGGAGATATGGGAATGGGTACCCATGTAACAGTCTGGCACTTTTCTGTAAGTATGCTGGGAGTTCACTCCAGTCCCTAGTCACCTTGGATTTTCCAGTACCTGGAGATGTCAACAGTGAAGACTGTGAAACAGCAAAGAATATAGTCTTTCTTTCCTGGGAACTCTGTCCCAGGGAGGTACAGACCTGTTGCTTGTCCAAATGCACCTGTAGGAGGTGGCTGGAGATCCTGGTTGTGATGTCTCACCCAGTGAAGAGGAAAAGGATTAGGGACCCACTTAAGAAAGCAGTCTGGCCATGTTTTTATAGGGCAGCTGTGCTATGCTGGGGGTCTGATTCAGCTGGAATGGCTGTCACCTAAACAGCAAAGATGGCAGCCCACATTTCCCTCTGGAAACTCCATCCCAAGGAGGTTTGAAATCTCTGTTGGCCAGATAACCCCTGGAGGGTTAGGTATACAACCTAGCTGGGAGGTCTTGCCCTGTGAGGAAGAATGGGATTGGGGATCCACTTTAATAAATCAATCAGGTCACATTTTCATAGAGCAGCTGTGCTGTGCTGGGGATCCCAGCCTCCAGACCACTGGAGCTCTCTAACGCCCGAAGACCAGAACAGCTAAGTTTCCCAAAGAGCAAGGATGACAGCCCGCTTCTCTCTCTGGGAGCTCCAACCCAGGGAAGTTTGATACCTATCTCAGCCAGAGAACACCAGTGGGGGTAGCTAGACCTAGATGATTGAGAGGGCCCACACAGTGAGGAAGAATGGGATCAAAGACCTGCTTTAAAAAGCAGTCTGGCCACATTTTCATATAGCAGCTATGCTGTGCCCAGGTCCTCTTCAGACCCGGCTCACCTTGGACTCTCCAAAGCCCAAAGGCTGGAGTGGCTAAGTCTGCCAAACAACTAAAGTGGCAGCCCAATCCTGCCCTTGGTAGCTCTGTCTTGGGAGGTCTAACATTGCTATTGGTGACTGGCTGGAGTTCCAAGCCAATGGATTATATCCTGTGTGGTGCTGAGGAAGGGAGGTCTGCAGACTGTTACTGCTCAGCCCCTTACCTTGGGGTATGTATCAGGGAATAACCTCCTGCTTGGCTGGAGTTGCAGCTGCTTTTGCTGAGAAGCCCAGAAGTCATGCTTATCTAAGTCTCCTGGGTCTCCATGTGTGCCTAAGCAGCTGCTCTGCTAAAACTCCATGTAGCTGTGTGTATTAGACCAAAGGCCCTGGGGGAGAGGGTTCACAAGGTGATCTCTTTATCTGAGAGTTGCAAAGATCCCTGGGAAAAGAGTGGGTTGCCAGGGTCTCACATTCACTCACTGTTTCCCTGGGTGGGTGAGGTTCTCCTGGCTCTGCGTTTTTCCAGTGTGGGCTGCTATCCTGCCTTGTTTGTCTCTGTTCTCCATGGGTCTAGTTGTTTCCTTGAATAGTACCAATGCATGTACCTGAATGTTTCCATTGAAGATGCTGTATTTTTATTTGCTCTTTCCTTTCCTCTCCATGAGAGTGATATGCACTAGCTTCTTCTAGTCATCCATCTTGGCTACCTCCCTCTCAATTTTCAGTTGTTTATTGTAAGTATATAAATAAAATAGTTTTTTTATAGTAAATTTGTATCTTACACCCTTTCTACATTCTTTCATCAGTTCTAATAGCATTTTGGAGTATTCGCTGAGATTTTTTACATAAACATGTTATCAGTGAATAGAAATCACTTTATTATATCTTCCAAAATATATGTCTTTCAGTCTTTTTACTTGCCCTTTTTGTTCTGGCCAGGTACGATGTTTAATATGAGTGGTGTATGACAATGATTATGGGTGGTGATAGCAGACATCTTTTCCTAGCTTTTAATTTTAGTTGAAAAATATCCAGTCTTTCACCATCAACTATGTTAGTTGAATATGTTTGTCTTAGATGTTCTCTGTCAGGTTGAGGAAGTTTACTTCAATTCCTACTTTGCTGAAAAAAAATCTGATAAAAGTCTCAACACAATAAAGACCATACATCATAAGCCCATACCTAATGTTAAGCTCAGTGGTGAAAAGATGAAAGCTATTCCTCTAGGATCAGAAACAAAGCAAAAATGCTCACTCTCGTCACCTTTATTCCACATAGTATTATTAAGTTGGTGCAAAAGTAATTGCATTTTTGCAATTACTTTAAATGGCTAAAACCACAATTACACCCCAACCTAACAGAAATCCTAGCTGGAGCTATTAGGTAAGAAAAAGAAATAGAAAGCATCCAAATCAGAAAAGAAAGAATGAAAGTGTCTTTGCTTGCAGATGGCATGGTCATATGTAGAGAAAACCCTAAAGATATCATGAAAAAATGTTAAAAGTAATAAAATAACTCAGTAGAGTTGTAGGATACAAAAATAAACATTAAAAATCAATTAAATTTCTATTACCTTTATACTGTTCCTTCTTATACATGATTTGGGTTTAATTTCTCTTTTTTCCCCAATTTTCTTAAGGTAGAAGCTTATATCATTGATTTGAATATTTTCTTCTTTTCTAATGTAAACATTTAATGGCATGCTATAAACTTCTCTCTCCAACTACTGCTTCAAATACATTCCACAAATTTTGATATGTTTATTTTCATTATTTTCTGTTCAAAATATTTTTCAATTTCCCCTGTGATTTCTTCTTTGATCAATGCATATGGAGCACGTTTTTAATTTCAAACTATTTGGATATTTTCCTGATTTTTTTTACTGATTTCTAGTTTAATTCTATTATATTCCAAGAATATGATTCTTAATATCTCTTTTTAAAATTGTTATAGTTTAGTATACAGTGCATATTACAGTCCATTTTATTGGATTATGTTTATATGCAGGAAAAAACAGAGATATATTCTTCTGCTGTTGTTTGGGGGTGTTTTATAAATGTCATTTTCTCAAGCTGGTTGATAGCACTGTCCTGATGTTTTATAACCTTACTGATTTTCTGTTTATTTGATTAGTGAGAGAGGAATGTGGGGGCCTCTGGGTAAAAATCTTAATTCCTTGATGTCTCTGTTCAATTCTGGCCATTTTTGCCTCATGCAATTTGAAGCTTTGTTATTAAGTGTATATGCATTTAAGAGTGTTGTGTCATGTTGAAGTGACTCCTTTATAAATAATGAAACAGTAAACTATCTAAACATATACTGATATTGTTTTAAATCTGTGCTTAGGAATTTTTATTGTTTATTTGCATAACCTACAGGAAAAACTGTAATTCCATCTTTTGTCTCTTCTTACAACCCCGAAATATTAATCTTAAAACTCCACATTGATCAAGTCATTTATGAGTTTAGAAAACAACAAGAAAAAACTTGGACTCCAATATTGCCTATTGAGTTGGTATCCAACACCTTCTTCAGTATGACCCTAAATGACTGTAATCTTTCACCACTTATTCTCTAACCAAATTAGATGGACTTTGCTTGGCTAGAAAATAGAGCTGTTACCTACTGAGTCAGCATTTATTAGGAAAAAATATTTTCCTAACTGCCATAAAATTATTTTTTAAAACTGTTCCCTATTCTTGAGATTATAATCCAACATAAACAAGAAAATGAAATTGAGCATGGACTCCGAGGTAGAGAAAGGCTGCAATTAGGAACATAATTGAATAGGGCAGAGAGGCAGAATACCATTCTGTAAAAAGTGTAGTAGCCTCAAAGGAAAATGACCAAGTGATATGATTATCAGGGGCTAAAGGTATTTTGTAATCATCAGTTCCATGAAAAAAAGGGTAAAGAAAAAAGTTAAATCAGAAGATCTTATCCTTGTGTATAATACCAAAAAAAAAAAAAAACACATCAGCAGAGAACATAGTAATTGGCTTTGTGGGTACTGATCCTAAATAATGCTACAGCAGAATAACTTACATGTTTGCTTACTAGAAGCTTCTGGGGTTTTAAATAGCATTACCACTTAACATTCTTGTTCACAGATGAGTATGGCTTAGATTCTAGTCTGTATTAAAGACTGAATATTAATTTTTTTAAATTATGTACTTGGAGAATAACTTATTTATATGAAATCCAGACCCAAATATGAAATTCAGCATAAAAATTAAGAATAGAAACCAGTTTCTCATCCCAAGATGGCCGAATAAGAGGCAGCTTTGGAGAGCAGCTCCCAGCAAGAGACACACAGAAGCCAGGTGGTCTCCGCAATTCCAAAGGAGGTACCAGGTTCATTTTGTGGGTCTGGTTGGACAGTGGGTATAAACCAAACAGGGCAAGTTGAGGCAAGGTGGGGCACTGCCCCACCCAGGAGGTACGTGCAACTGACTGGAGGACTGGGGGCTCTCCCTCTCTGGGACTTCAGTTCAGACACAGTGCTCCACACAAGCCTTCTTCAACCCATAGAACAGGAGATCTTCACCAGGCTGAAAAGCCTCAGTGAGCTGCCTGAACAGGGCAGAACAGCAACTTCTGCTGGTGCGGGGGCTGTCAGCATAGATCTAGGCAGAAGCACTGGCTGACGCGAAAGGCAGAAAGCTGGTGAGGAGTCACCTGTCCCCAGAAAGAAGGGGAACTGAAAACAGGGAAACATTCCGTATGGCAGGACACGTCCCCCCAGCTCCCATACAAAGCTCGGAAGGCTAAAAAATTCTCACTCCAGAGTTTGACATCCAGAACATCAGTTAGAGAGTGACCAGGAACAATCAAGCTTGGTGGGGGGAAGGGAAGCCACCATTGCAGAAGCCGGCCTAATTTTCCTGAGTAAATAAAAAACATAGCAGCTCCACTGAATCCATGGCAGAGAAGGAGTGCCTCTGCAGTCAGACAAAGAGAAGGCCGCCTCCCCAAGCAGCTACCTGAGATTAAAACTATATAAATCCAAACAGATGGGAAGAAACCAGTGCAAGAAGAATGAAACCACAAAAAACCAGAACATCTCTCCCCCACTACAAGATCACAATGCCTCACCAGCAAGAGAACAAAGCTGGATAAAGAATGAATGGATGAATTGAAAGAAGCAGGCTTCAGAAGGTGGTAATAACAAACTTCTCTGAGTTAAAGGAACATGTTCTAGCAAAGAAACTAAAAACCTTGAAAAAAGTTTAGAAGAAATGCTAACTAGAATAATCAGCTTAAAGAACATAAACAACTTGATGGAGCTGAAAAACACAGCACAAGAACTTCAAGAAGCATACACAAGTTTCAATAGCCAAATCAGCCAAGTAGAAGAAAGGATATCAGAGACTGAAGATCAACTCAATGAAATAAAATGAAAAGGCAAGAAAAGACAACAAAGAGTGAAAAGAAATGAACAAAGCCTTCAAGAAATATGGGACGATGTGAAAAGACCTAATCTGCACTTGATCAGTGTATCACAAGGTGACAGGGAGAATGAATCCAAGCTGGATAACACTCTTCAGGATGCTATCCAGGAGAACTTCCCCAATCTAGCAAGGCAGGCCAACATTCAAATACAGGAAATACAGGGAACACCACAATAATACTCCTCTAGAAGAGCAACTCCAAGGCACATAATCATCAGATTCACCAGGGTTGAAAGGAAGGAAAAAATACCAAGGGAAGTCAGAGAGAAAGGTTGGGTTACCCACAAAGGGAAGCCCATCAGACTCACAGTGGATCTATCGGCAGAAACCCTACAAGCCAGAAGAGAGTGGGGGGCAATATTCAACATCCTTAAAGAAAAGAACTTTGAACCCAGAATTTCATATTCAGCCAAACTAAGCTTCATAAGTGATGGAGAAATAAAATTCTTTATGGACAAGCAATTGCCAAGAGATTTTGTAACACCAGACCTGCCCTACAAGAGCTCCTGAAGGAAGCACTAAACACAGAAAGGAAAAACCAGTATCAGCCACCACAAAAAAGAACCAAATGGTAAAGACGAATGATGCAACAAAGAAATTACACCAACCAAAGGGCAAAACAACCAACCAGTAATAAAATGGCAGGATCAAATTCATACATAATAATATTAACATTAAATCTCAACAGACTAAATGCTCCAATCAAAAGACACAGACTGGCAAATAGGATAAAAAGCCAAGAACCATCAGTGTGCTGTATTCAGGAGACCCATCTCATGTGCAAAGATACACATAGACTCATAAAGGGATGGAAGAAGATTTATCAAGCAAATGGAGAGCAAAAAGAAAAGCAAGGGTGGGAATACTGGTCTCTGATAAAACGGACTTTAAACCAAAAAAATCAAAAGACACAAAGAAGGGCATTACATAATGGTAAAAGGATCAATGCAACAAGAAGAGCTAACTATTCTAAATATATATGCACCCAATACAGGAGCAGCCAGATACATAAAGCAAATCCTTAATGATCTACAAAGAGACTTAGACTCCCACACAATAACAGTGGGAAACTTTACCACTCTACTGTCAGTATTAGACAGATCAATGAGACAGAAAATCAACAAGAAAATGCAGGACTTGAATGCAGATCTGGACGAAGCAAACTTAATAGACATTTACAGAACTCTCAACCCCAAATCCACAGAATATACATTCTTTTCAGTACCACATCACACCTACTCTAAAATCCACCACATAATTGGAAGTAAATCACTCCTCAGCAAATACAAAAGAATGGAAATCGTAACAGTCTCTCAGACCATAGTGCATTCAAATTTGAACTCAGGATTAAGAAACTAATTCAAAACTACACAACTTCATGGAAAATGAACAATTGGCTCCTGAATGTCAACTGGATAAACAATGAAATGAAGGCCGAAATAAAGATGTTCTTTGAAACCAAAGAGAATGAAGACACAACATACCATAATCTCTGGGACACATTTAAAGCAGTCTCCAGAGGAAACTATATAGCAATAAGTGCCTACACGAGGAGCGAGGGAAGGTCTAAAATCGATACCCTATCATCAAAAGTGAAAGCATTAGAGGAGCAAGATCAAAACAAACTCAAAACCTAGCAGAAGACAAGAAATAACTAAGATCAGAGCAGAACTGAAGGAGACAGAGATACTTAAAACCCTTCAAAAAAATCAATAAATCTAGGAGCTAGTTTTTCAAAAAGATCAACAAAATATATAGACCGCTGGCCACACTAATAAAAAAGAAAAGAGAGAAGAATCAAATAGATGCAACAACAAACGATAAAGGGGACATCATCACCGATTCCATAGAAATACAAACTACCATCAGAGATTACTATAAACAACTCTATGCACACAAACCAGTAAATCTGGAAGAAATGGATAAATTCCTGGACACTTGCACTCTCCCAAGACTATACCAGGAATAAGTTGAAACCCTGAATAGACCAATAACAAAGTCTGAAGTTGAGGCACCAATTAATAGCCTACCCACTAAGAAAAGCCCAGGTCCAGAGGGGTTTACAGTTGAATTCTACCAGATGTACAAAGAGGAGCTGGTACCATTCCTTCTGAAACTATTTCAAACAGTAAAAGAGGGAATCCTCCCAAACTCATTTTATGAGACCAACATCATCCTAACACAAAACCAGGCAGAGATGCAACAAAAAAAGAAAACTTCAGGCCAATATCCATGATGAACATCGATGCAAAAATCTTCAACAAAATACTGGCAAATAGAATGCAACAGCAAATCAAAAAGCTTATTCATCATAATCAAGTAGGCTTCAACTTACGGATGCAAGGCTGGTTCAACATACACAAGTCTATAAATGTTATCCATCACATACACAGAACCAAAGACAAAAAGCACATAATTATCTTAATAGATGCAGAGAAAGCCTTTGACAAAATTCAAAACCGCCTTATGCTAAAAACTCTCAATAAACTAGGTATCAACGGAACGTATCAAAAAATAATAAAAGCTATTTACGACAAACCCACAACCAATATCATACTGAATGGGCAAAAACTGTAAGCATTCCCTTTGAAATCTAGCACAAGACAAGGATGCCCTCTCTCACCACTCCTATTCAATATAGTATTGGAAGTTCTAGCCAGAGCAATCAGGCAAGAAAAAGAAGTAAAGTGTATTCAATTAGGAAAGGAGGAAGCCAAATTGCCTCTATTTGCAGATGACATGATTGTATATTTAGAAGACCCCATTGTCTCAGCCCAAAATCTCCTGAAACTGGAAAGTAACTTCAGCAGAGTCTCAAGATACAAAATCAATGTGCAGAAATCAGAAGCATTTCTATACACCAATTACAGACAAACAGAGAGCCAAATCAAGAGGGAACTCCCATTCACAATTGCTACAAAGAGAATAAAATACCTAGGAATACAACTAATAAAGGATGTAAAGGACCTCTTCAAGGAGAACTACAAACCACTGCTCAAGAAAATAAGAGAGGACACAAACAGATGGAAAAACTTTCCACGCTCATGGTTGGGAAGAATCAACATTATGAAAATGACCATACTGTCCAAAGTAATTTATAGATTCAATGCTATCCCCATCAAGCTACCAATGACCTTCTTCACAGAACTGGAAAAAACCACTTCAAACTTCATATGGAACAAAAAAAGAGCCTGCATAGCCAAAACAATCTTAAGCACAAAGAACAAAGCTGGAGGCATCACGCTGCCTGGCTTCAAATTATACTACAAGGCCACAGTAATCAAAACAGTATGGTACTGGTACCAAAACAGACATAGACCAATGGAAAAGAACGGAGGCCTCAGAAGCAATACCACACATCTACAATCATCTGATCTTTGACAAACCTGAGAAAAACAAGCAATGGGGAAAGGATTCCCTGTTTAATAAATCGTGTTGGGAAAACTGGCTAGCAATGTGCAGAAAGCAGAAACTGGACCCCTTCCTGACACATTACACTAAAATTAACTCTAGATGGATTAAAGATCTAAAAATAAGACCTAACAGCATAAAAACCCTAGAAGAAAACCTAGGCAAACCCAATCAGGTCACAGGCATAAGCAAGGACTTCATGGCTAAAACACCAAAAGCAATGGCAACAAAAGCCAAAATAGACAAATGGGATTTAATTAAACTCCAGAGGCTCTGTACAGCAAAGGAAACAATCATTAGAGCAAACCAGCAACCAACAGAATGGGAAAAAATTTTTGCAATCTACCCATCTGACAAAGGGCTAATATCCAGAATCTACAAAGAACCAAAACAGACTTACAAGAAAAAAACAAAGAAACCCATTCAAAAGTGGGCAAAGGATATGAACAGACACTTTACAAAAGAAGACATACATGAGGCCAACAAACATATGAAAAAATGCTCATTGTCACTGGTCATTAGAGAAATGCGAATGAAAACTACATTGAGATACTATCTCACACCAGTTAGAATGGCGATCATTAAAAAATCAGAAGACAACAGATGCTGGAGAGGATGTGGAGAAACAGGAAGACTTTTACACCGTTGGTGGGAGTGTAAACTAGTTTAACCATTGTGGAAGACAGTGTGGCAATTCCTTAAGGACCTAGAAATAGAAA
>CAUYOR010126742.1:0-83366 GCA_963573925.1 Callimico goeldii | reverse complement strand
GCACTTTGGGAGGCAGAGGCGGGTAGATCACCTGAGGTCAGGAGTTTGAGACCAGCCTGGTCAAAATGGTAAAACCCAAAAATATAAAAAAAAAAAATTAGCCAGGCGTGGTGGTGGGTGCCTGTAATCCTAGCTACTCCGGAGGCTGAGGCAGGAGAATCACTTGAATCCAGGAGGCGGAGCCATTGCACTCCAGCCTGGGTGACAAAGTGAGACTCCCTCTCAAAAAAAAGAAAAGGAAAGAAAACTGAAGCACTCCTTCCTACAAATACAGCTCCCCCTCGTCTTCACAGGATACATTCCAAGCCCCCAGTGGATGAACACTGCAGACACTCCCAAACGCTGTCTGTACCACGCTGTTTTGATCTGACAACCTAGACAGCTACTGAGTGACTGACAACACACAGCCTACCAGCATGAAGACACGGGACAAAGAGACGGTTCAAGATTTCATCACGGGACTCAGAATGGCACCCAATTTAAAACTTATAAATTGTTTATTTCTGGAACTTTTCATTTAATGTTTCTGCACAACAGTTGCCTGGAGGTAACGGAAACTGCAGGAGGTGAAATAGAGGAAAAGGGAAGTGGTTGGACTGCAGGACGGAAAGCTGCCAAAGGCCATGCAAGTGGCGAAGTGGATTCTTCCCCAATCGAGCCCCCAGGTGAGACCCCATTCCTCAGTGACACTTCAGCTTCAGCCCCATGAGACCTTGAGCAGAGGACCCAGTTACACTGCTTCCGGCCTTTCAACCCCCAGAAACTGCAAGGTAGCAAATGCATGTGGTTTCAAGGCACCCAGTGGGCGGTACATCTGTAGTAATCTAATATGCAGCACACAAAACACGTATGCCACCTGCCTCTAAAGTTTATCTACTGATTTTTTATTTTTTCATTCAATAAATTAAGTTGGCCATGAAACATGAAAGCGCATTTGGCTCATAATACAAACAAAAGTGCATAACTTCATGCAGTTCTTTCTAATCTACTCATGTTTTAAACACAAAAGTGTGTGAGACCCACAAGTATGCAGATGAAGAAGCCCGGAGCAAGTCCTGGGAGGAGGGGCATGCACACCCCAGCCAGAACAGCTGGGAAAGGCGGCGCCAAGAAAGGCTACAGGGGCTTGACAAAATTGGGGATATATTGTAGAAACTGACTTTTTAAAGGGAACTGGCTGGTGTGTTATGAAAATAAAGCTTTTTATTTTTTCCACTCTCTGCCTCCACTCACACCCTGTCTCAGGTGTTGGCCAACCATAGCCTGCCTGTCATATCCATGCAGACGCCTGTGTTTGTAAGTAAGATGTGACACTCGTTACATATCGTTTACTTCTGCTGTCTTGCTACCACAGCAAGGCTGAGTCATTCCGGCAGAGACTGATGGATCATGAAGCCTACATTTTTCATACATGGCCCTTTACGGAAAATGTTTGCCAATCTCTGCTCCAGTGAATCTCTTTCCTGTCTCTTCCCAAAATGTATGACAGACTTCCTAAGTTTCTGATCTCTTCCAGTTAGTAAATCCCAGTGCCACTTAAATTTCAGTCTTACCCCCGATTTAAACCTCTTCCCTTCCCCAGTCTACAGGAGGTTTGAGCAGCAGCCTGACTCCTTGGAGTGGAGGAAGGGAGGTCCTTCTGCTGCTCTAAGAGATTTCCTTCCTGTGTCTTTTCAAGACTCCAGTTGGTTGGAGGGAGGAGGAGTTTGCAGAAACAGGACAAGATTGCTTTAATTTCCCTGGCTGTGACTGTCTGCTTCTCTAATGCTGACCGGCTTCTCTGCCCTCTCGCCATCTGGCTACACCTTTGGGGGTGCTGGTTGGTATGGGGGCTCCTCTGGGAAACTCTGTGGGCATCCCCTGCACGATTCCCTGAGCTGGGTGTTCCTGCTGAGGTTAGACCTTCTGTTCTCTCCGGCTCCCACCACTGGCTTCTCACATGCGGCTACGTGTCCACGCCCAGAGGTTATCCCTCGTGGACTGCAGTGTCCACTGGAGACACAAAGAGAGAAAATATGAATTCCTCCCCACCGATATCCCAAATTCAGACAGCGAAGGAAAACATCCACCAAGCTTCACTTCTTGCAAGTATTCCCAAATCCTCACTTGTCTGCTGGTTGTAGAGGAGGAGAAGGTGTTCCAGGAAAAGAAGAAAGTAACTTTTCACCACAAATGCCTGCCTGTCCCTGTGACCTGCAATCCCAACAACAACCGCCTTCTCCTCCCTCTCTACCCCAGCCACCCACCCCAGTCATCTCACGTCATCTGAGAAGGGAAAGGTTCAGAGGAAGCGGTGGTAGAAGAGGCGGCCTGCTTGCCCTTCGTAATCCTGGCGTGACATGTCTAGCCTATTTGCGTGTCGTCTCTGCCTGGATGGCAGGAGTTAATTAGGGGCCTTAGCACGAGTTCAACAGCCTGCTACAGGGAGGCGGGAGGAGACAGACACCCGGTACGCTCCAGCAAATGTTCAATAACACAAGGGTGTTGCAGATAGCAAGATGGGTGCACTCGGTCAGAAAGGACTGCATCACTTAGGAGCTCAGCTCCATTAAAAACACGTCACATCCGGACACGTTTTATTCACAGCAGTATGGTTGACATTTTGGACCGGATTGTTCCTTGGGGAGTGCGCTTTTCTGTGCATTATAGGATGTAAAGCAGCATCCCTGGCCTCTACTCACTAGACACCAGTGCGCCTGTCCCCAAAACCGTGACAGTCAAAACTGTCTGCAGTCATTACCAGGTGTCCCTGAGGTGGGGAATGGGGGCATGAATGAGAAGCACTGTGATTGTGGGAATGGTCAAGAGCCAGCATCTGCCAGGCTTATGTTGAAAGAGAATTGTTGGCTTTATTATTCTTTTACTTTTTAATTTATTTTTTTTGACAGGGTCTCACTCTGTCACCCAGGCTGAAGTGCACTGGCATGATCATGGCTCACTGCAGCCTCAACTTCCCAGGCTCTAGTCGTCCTCCCACCTCAGTCTCAAGTAGTTGGGACCACAGGCACACGCCATACCCAGCTAACTTTTCTATTTGTTGGTAGAGATGGGGTTTTGGCCGTGTTGTTCAGGCTGGTCTTGAACTCCTGAACTCAAGTGATCCACCTGCCTCAGCCTCCCAAAGTGCTGGGAGTACAGGCCTGAGCCACTGTGCCCAGCCTATTTTTTTAACCTCCTATTTAAAGGATATTTTCATGCGGCCAAACTCATTCCTTTGAAAATGAAAGTTTACTCTGAAAACTATCTGGAAATTGCTACTTAACAGAATGCCGGGATACGTAGGTACCATAAACAATGTCACACTAACTGTATTTCTATGGATTCATGTATCGTTTCTTCTGACAGAAACTAATCTCTGATTGGATTTCTGACCAAAGCCTCATCTAACCGGCCAAGGAAGGGAAGCCCTATCATGTGCGGGCCATGTGCTAACCAAAGTTACATATTTGATTATCCCCCATACCTAAGGAATAAATTAGTATTGCTTTCTTTCCAGGATAGTGAGACAAGACTCACAGATAGTAAGTTACAGAACCCCAAGGTTACACAGCTATTAATTAGAGATGGAATTCAAATATGTCTGTGGGCCGGGCGTGGTGGCTCATACTTGTAATCCCAGCACTTTGAGAGGCCAAGGCAGGAGGATCAATTGAGTTCAGTAGTTCAAGACCAGCCTGGACAACATGGAGAAATCTTGTCTCTACTTAAAAAAAAATTAACCAGGCATAGTGGTGCATGCCCTCAAGCACAACGCCCTTCAGAGGGGGTCCTCAACCTCACCACTAACTCTGCTCTAGGTCTTTGGAATTATTCCAGAAGGTTATGGAGCTATTTTTAACTTCCAGTCATTTGGAGCTGAAGAACAACACGGGTGCTCTATAAATTGGGGGTGTATACCTAATGACCTCTGTAGACCCATTCAGTTCTGACACTGTGTATATGATTCTATTTGATTTTATAATTTTACAGGACTTAATCCTTGTTTTTTTGTGTGTGTGTGTTTTTGTTTATGTTGCTCTCTATTCTTTTGAATTCAGATTGATACACCTTACCCTAGCTACCCTAATTCTGTCAGCCAGTTCATGGCTGATTGGCAGTTTCATAGGATGACCTGTTTATGTCTGTGTTCCAGTATCTTGAGCTATCTGCCAGCCACTGTTGCCTCAAACAATGCGATGACTCATGCTGAGCAAGCTTGGCCCAACACAAAGGAAGTGATCATCCTATAATTTTTAACGTCTCATTTGTGATTACAAGAAACAAGTGAAAAGACAGGGCAAAGGGAGAGAAGAGTTTTCAAATTTGTTTATTTTTGAAATCAAACAAAGGAACTTTCAATAAAATTGAAATAAAAGCTCAATGTGTTAAATACATAAAAATGAATTTTGCTTCAGGTTAAACTTTTTGTATGAGAACCGAGAACCTGGAGTTTCACCTGCCAACATTTGGTCTCCTATAATAAATGCCCTTTGAGAACATTCTGCAGACTTCCTAGGACTTCAACAAACACCATTTAAAAACTGTTGTCTGCTAGGAGCAACTGTGGAAAGGGAAATAAGGACCTCGAAGGATCCACTCCAAAAATGCAACAGGAACCTGGGGAAAAATCAACCTTTTCAGAACTCTGAAAATTAACCAAAAACTTACAACAATCCAAAACATATTTATTCAAGAAAAAATGAATCTCAGCAGAACAGTTTTGTGGCATCTTAATTTGTTCAATGTTAAACTTCCTTGCATTCATTTGTCAGTGCTTCAGTAAGAAACTACCACATATTTTGTGGCTTAAAACGACAAATTTATTACCTTACATTTTTGTAGGGCTCAGTGACACATGATCTCACTGGGCTAAAGTGAAGATGACAGAACTGCATTTCATTCTGAAGGATCTGGGGAGAATGCATTCCCTTGCCTTTTAAAGCTTTCATGGGCTGCCTCATTTCTTGGCTCATGGCCTCCTCCCATCTTCAAAGCCAACAACGGAGGTTGAATCCTTCTCACATCCTACCAGTCCAACCTTCTCTCCTGCCTTTCTCATCTACTTTTACCTTTATGATACACTGAGCCCACTGAAATAATCCAGGATAATCTCTTTATGCTAAATTCAGCTGATTAGCACACTCAAGCAAGCATAATTCTCCTTTATCATGTAATATAACGTATTCATGGCTTCTGAGTATTAGGACACAAACATTTAGGGGTGAGGGCGTGCACTATTCTGCCTATCATACCTCTCTCCCCAGCTCTGCAGTAGGATTGAAAATCGCCAGTCTTGCAACTATACTAGCTGGGAAAACCAGCAGCCTAGAAGTCACGAGAAGGGAAAGTGTGGATTTTGACTCTCCAAAGGTCTGGCAGACCCCTGGAAAACTGTGTTATCAGGGCTTGTCTTTATATGACCCGATTTAGTGCTCACTTAGTGTAAAAAGTCTTATTCCCAGGACTTTATTAAATAATCAATGACAATTTTGTAACATCACAGCTTCCTAAGGCATTGGTACCATTTGGGGCAAACTGCAGGCTGACCATTAACCTTAAAAGGAAGATCTGAGGAACTAGATGTCTATAAACAGCTTTGAAAAGTTTTTACACACTGCTAGGACTTGAGAAGGCCATGTGCATGTGCAGAGTTGCAATGCATATTTAGGAAAAACCTGATAAAGCCCTAATCTCTAAACGCTGAATAATCTACAGATACTGAGCAAGTAGGAAGTGGAGACCAAGGCAGAGTTGTAAACTGTCAGAATGTTTAAAGTATGCCGCAACATACACACAGCACCCCTTGGCAAATAAATACAGACTTAAGAAAATTTCTGTCCAACTCTTAGCTGACCACTAAGACAACTGAGCAGACTTCAGTGGTCATACTTGACAAAGAATGCAAAATTTACAGAGTTATTTCAGCAAAATCACTAAAAACTGCAACAACAACAAACCCTGGGCGGGGGGAGACAGGGAAATAAAATCTGGTTTTCAGTTTTCAACAAAAAGATGATATGTACAAAAAAACAATAAATTATGGCCCATCCTAAATACACAGGAAAAGATGAGCCAGTAGAAACTACTCCTTAACAAAGCCCAGATGTACCAAAAAAAAAAGCTAAAACAGTCATTATAAATATGCTCAAAGAACTAGAGATAATCATGTATAAATAATTAAAGTATGAGAATGCTGTGTCACCAAATAAGGAATATCAAGAAAGAGACAGAAAATATGAAAAATAAATAACAGAAAGTCCAAAGTGGTAATGTATAATTCCTAAAGAGAAAAATTCCATAGAGGGACTCAAGGGAAGATTTAAGGTGATCAGAGAAAGAACCATTGTCTTGAAAATAGGTCAATTGAGAATATCCAGTATGAATAACAAAAATAAAGAAGAAAGAAGAAAACGAACAGGACCTCAGAGACCTGTGGGATGGCATCATGTATATCAACATATGTATAATGTGAGTCCCAGAAGGAAAGAAAAGGGGCATAAATACTGGAAGGAATAATAACTGAAAACTTCCCAAATTCAATAAAAATAGTAATCTACACATCTAAGGAGCTCAACAGACTCTGAATAGGATAAACTTAAAGACTTCCAAACCTGGACAAGTTACAATCAAACTGTTGAAAGCCAAAAATAAAGAGAAAATCTTGAAAGTAATAAGAAAAACAATTCATCAAATATAATGGATTGTTGATAAGATGATAAGCTGACCTCTCATTGCAACACATACAAACTAAAGGGCAATGAAAATTCAAAAGTGCTGAAAGAAAGTAATGTCAATTAAGAATGCTATATCCAGCAAAACTATCTTTTATAAACAAAGGAGAAATTAAGACACTCTTAGATAAACAAAAACAGAGAGAATTTGTCACTAACAGGCCTGCCCTACAACAAACACCAAAAGGAGTCCTTCAGGTTCAAATGCATACTAAGAAATAAAGTGCACTAGAAAAGGCAACTACAAAGGTAAACGTAAAATTCAGTGTAAAGGTATTTTTGTTTGCAACTCTTTTCCTACCTGATTGAAAAGATAATTGTTTAAAATAGTAATTCACATATTAATAACTCATAGTAAATAGTCATAGCACAAAGGAAAGTAAAAGAAATGGAGCAATGTGGGAGTTTTATATATATATATATATATATATACACATATATATAATGTGAAAATGTGATACATGAAAATATGTACATATATATATATGTGTGTATATATATCACATTTTCTTTATCCAGTCATCTGTTAATGAACACTTAGGCTTATTTCCTATCTTGGTTATTGTAAATAGGACTGCAGGAAACATGAAAATGCAAATATTTCTTCAGCATACTAAATACCTTTCTTTTGAGGTGATGGATATGCTAATGACCTTGATCTGATCATTAAACACTGTACACATGTATCAAATATTACACCATACCCCACACATAACAATTGTTCATTTTTTTAAAAAAATAGGAAAGATTGGCTCTTGTTGTGATTACATTGTAAAACAATAGCAGTAAAATGGTTGAGGATTTTTTTTTTTTTTGAGACAGAGTCTTGCTCAGTCGCCCAGGCTGGAGTGCAGTGGCAAAATCTCAGCTCACTGCAACCTCTGCTTCCTGGGTTCAAATAATTCTCCTGCCTCAGACTTCTGAGTAGTAGCTAGGATTACAGGTACCCACCGCCACATCCAGCTAATTTTTGTATTTTTAGTAGAGACAGGGTTTCACCATGTTGGCCAGGCTGGTCTCAAACTCCTGACCTCAAGTGATCCACCTGCCTTGGCCTCCCAAAGTGCTGAGATTACAGGACTGAACCACTGTGCCCAGCCAAGGTTTTTTTTTATGAATATATTTATCAGGTAGAGATAATTTTCTTTGCAATGATTTCTACATTTATAAAAATAAATATAGTCAAAATATCAATATTTGTTTAAAAACTGGCATAATTAAAAGAAATTAACAACTGAAGATACTTGGATAGTTCAATACCTGACTTTCAATGATGGCTATCACAACTAAGCTGAATATCAACAGAAAAATAAAATACTTAATACTATAAACCAACTAGACATAACAGGCATCACTCAATAACAGCAGTATACATTTTTTCCGAAATCCTCATGGAACTTTTTCCAGTTTAGACTATATATTAGGCCATAAAACGACCTTCAATAGATGTGAAATTAAAGTCCTACAAAATATGTTATCTCACAAAATAAAATCAAATTAGAAATCAATAGCAGAAAGAAATAGGAAATTCACAAATATGTGGAAATTAAATGCATACTGCTAAACAGCAAATGGGTAAAACAAGAAATTACATGAACAATTAAAAAATATTTTGGGATGCATGAAACTGGAACCATAACATGTCAAAACTGGGATTTTTATAGCTGATATGTAAATACGTAAATGCCGACATTTAAAAAGAAATCAATATTATAACTTGTTGTCTTAAGAAACTAGGGGAAGAGACAGAAAACTAAATCCAAAGCAATCAGAAGGAAAATGAAGGCAGGAACAATAAATTAGAGACAATCAACAAAACCAAAATTTGCTTCTTTGCGAAGAGTAATAAAATTTAGAAATCTCTAGGTGTTTGACCAAGAACAAAAGAGAAAAGACTCAAATGACCAAAGTCAGGAATGACAAGAACGGACATCCCTACCAACATCAGAGAAATAAAGAGAATTATAGAAGAATACTATGATCAACGGTATGACGACAAATTAACCTAGATGAGATGGATAAATTGCTATAAAGACACAAATTACCAAAATTGATTCAAGAAGAAACAGGTAATCTGAATAGATATATAACAAGAGACTGAATTAGAAATTTTGAAAATTTCTCACAAAGAAAAGCCTAGAATCAAATGGCTTCACATGAATTCTACCAATCATTTAAGGAAGCATTAGTACAAATACATCACAAACTCTTCTAAGAAATAGAAAATGAAGAAAAACTTCCCAACTAATTCTAAGATAAGTGTCACCCTTATACCAAAACTGGCTAACAACATCACAAAGAACAAAAACTATAGGCCAGGCACGTTGGCTCATGCCTGTAATCCCAGCACTTTGGGAGGCCAAGACAGGTGGATCACTTGAGGCCAGGAGCTCAAGACCAGCCTGGCCAACATGGTGAAACCCTGTCTCTACTAAAAATACACACACACAAACACAAATTAGCCAGGCATGGTGGTCCATGCCTGTAGTCCCAGCTACTGAGGAGGCTGAGGCAGGAGAATGGCTTGAACCCAGGAGGTAGAGGTTGCGGTGAGCCGAGATCATGCCACTGCATTCCAGCCTTTGGCAACAAAGTGAGACTATCTCAAAAACAAAAACAAACAAACAAACAAAAAAACTATAGACAAATATTCTTTATGAATGTAGACACAATCCTCAACAAAATACTAGAAAACTGAATTTTTAAGCGTATAAAGATGTTATACACCATTACCAACTGAAAGTTGGCTTTACATTCAAAAATTCCTCATATTAAAATAAAGGACAAAAAACACACCATTGGCCCAACAGATGTAGAAGCATTTGCCAAAATCTAACACATTTTTATGCAAAATTTTTAACAAACTAGCAATACAAGGGAATTTCTTCAACCTGATTACTGGTATCGATGAAAAACTCTCGGCTGAGATCACAGTGAATGAAAGGCAATGTCTTCCCTGTAAAAGTAGGAAAAAAACAAAGATATTCACTGTCACCACTTCCATTTAATATTGTACTTGAAGGTTCCAGCCAGAGTAATTAAGCAAGAAAAGGAAAGTCAAGCCAGGCATAGTGGCTCACGCCTATAATCCCAGCACCTTGTAAGGCCGAGGCAGGTGGATCTCCTGAGGTCAGGCGTTCAAGACCAGCCTGACCAACGTGGTGAAACCCTGTCTACACTAAATGCAAAATATTAGCTGGGTGTGTGGCGCATGCCTGTAATCTCAGCTACTTGGGAGGCTGAGGCAGAAGAATCACTTTAACCTTGGAGGCAAATGTTGCAGTGAGCCAAGATTGTGCCATTGCACTCCAGTCTGGGCAACAAGAGTGAAACTCCATCTCAAAAAAAAAAATAAAAAATAAAAAGAAAAGAAAAATCATCCAGATTTGAAAAGAAGGAAAACTATTTGTATTCACAGAGGACATGATCTTGTATATTGAAAATCCTAAGGGAAAACTATGAGAACTAATAAATAAGTTCAGTAATGTTTTGGGATACATATATGAAACTACAAAAATCACTTGTATTTATGTATACTAGCAATGAAGAATCCAAACATAAAAATAAAAAACAATTTCACTTACAATAGTATCATAGAGAATAAAATAAATTAGGAATAAATTTTAATGAGAAAGTGCAAGATTCGTATGCTGAAAACCACAAGATATAGTTGAAAGAAACCTAAATAAATGGAAAGAAAGGTATCTCATGCTCATGGCTTGGAAGACTTAATATTGTTAAGAGGGGATATTCTCTAAATTGACCTATAGATTCACCACAATTTTTTGTTAATCCCAACTTGTTTTGAAGAAATTGACATGTTGATCATAAAATTTACATGTAAATGCAAGGGATTCAAAATAACCAAAACAATATTTTAAAAGGAAGAGCAAAGTTAAAGGGCACACACAGTTCCTTATTTTAAAACTTACCTCATAACTACAATAATCAGGAAGGTGTGGTATTAGCATAAGGATTGATATACAGATGAATAAAGTAGAATAAGAGTCCCGAGATTTACCTATACATAGGGGCTCAATCGATTTTTGACAAGGGTACCAAGATAACTCAATGGGGAAAGAATAGTCTTTTCCACAAATGGTGCTGAGACAATGGATATACACATGCAAAAGAACGAAGTTGGATCTCTAACTCAAACTACATATTCAAAAATCATTTCAAGATGGATCATAGATGTAAATGTGAGAGCTGAAACTACACAACTCTTAGAATAAAACATAGAAGTCATCACGACCTTGGGATAAGCAGTGTCTTCTTAGAAGCGATGCCAAAAACATGAGCAACAGAAGAAAAAAGAGATACATGAACTTCATCAGAGTCTGAAACTTGCTCTTTAAAGGACTCCGTGATCCCAGAGTGGAAAAAAATGTTTGCAAATAATATATATCAAAAGGAACTCCTATCAAGAATATATAAAGAACTCTTGCAGTGGCTCACTCCTGTAATCCCAGCACTTTGGGAGGCCGAGGCAGGCGGATCACGAGATCAAGAGATCGAGACTGTACTGGCCAACATGTTGAAACCCCGTCTCTACTAAAAAATGACAAAAATTAGCTGGGCGTGGTGGCACACGCCTGTACACCCAGCTACTCGGGAGGCTGAGGCAGGAGAATTGCTTGAATCCGGGAGGCGGAGGTTGCAGTGAGCTGAGATGGTGCCACTGCACTCCAGCCTGGTGCCTGGCGACAGAGCAAGACTCTGTCTCAAAAAAAAAAAAAAAAAAAAAAAAAATCAAGAAAAGAACTGACCTGAAATTCAAAACTAATTCCTATTTTAAGAGGAAAGCAGTAAAAAAAATAAAAATGAAATTGGCTGCCTTCTGTTTCTAAGAGTAAATATGCAACATAGTTTCCGAGTTAATGCAGGAAAATGTGGACAATTCAGTAATTAAATGCATCCACTTGCCAGACCTATCTGGAGGCCTGGTTCCTAACTGCTCAGTCCTGGAAGTAAGGCACGCTCAGTCCCTGCTCATCCAAGCAGGGGGTGATTGAGAAACCCAGCAATTAGCTACAAATTCACTGAGTGCTACCATCCACAAATGGAAACTGTAGTGGGTGATAATGTCCCCCAAATTCCTGTCCACTTGGAACTTCAGAATGCACTTGATTTTG
This sequence comes from Callimico goeldii, assembly GCA_963573925.1. Lineage (NCBI taxonomy): Eukaryota > Metazoa > Chordata > Mammalia > Primates > Cebidae > Callimico > Callimico goeldii. The sequence goes on along the minus strand of CAUYOR010126742.1, from coordinate 71,521 downwards.
AGACAGGGTCTTTCAACATGTAATTAGTTAAGATGAAGTCAGAGTGCATTTAGGGAGCCCCTGAAGCCAATGACTGGTGTCCTTAGAAGAAGAGGAGGGGACACATAGAGATACATGCAGAGAAGTAAACAGGATCTTACATGGAAAAAAAAGTGATTAAGGATCTTCAGAGAAGGAATTCACCCTGGACTGTGTGGGTGGCTCTAAATGCAGTCACCTCTGTTCCTGTGAGATAGACACACAGAGAAGGCTACACGGCCAGCGAGGCAGAGGTTGGAGTGATGTGGCCACAAGCCCAGGAATGCTGGCAGCCACCAGAAGCTGAAGAGGCAAGGAACAGACTCTCTTTCACCTGAAAAGTCCAGAGGGACCCGACCCTACCAGCTTCTGGGTGGGTCAGAAAGTGAATTTCTCTTGGGTTAAGCCACCCAGTTCATGGTAATTTGTTAAACTGCAAGAAACCAATTCAGAGCCTTTGAGCTCCTTGTCCTCCAGAGTCCTCTCTCCTGCTCTACCTGCTTGGCTGTCTGTCATGAGAGTGGTATGAGAGTCCCAGTATTCTAACCACTACAAACAAGCAGATTCCTTGCAGGGACAGCCCCCATAGAGCTTGGAGACCTCCGTGCACCATCCTAGAGAGAAGCCAAGTGCTCTTCCAAGTGCTGTGCACGCTTTCTCTAATTTAAACCTGGAACAGCACAAATCGATGAGCACTGTTGCTTCGCTTGTTTGCCAATGGGGAAACTACGGTGTGGGGACATTGGGGTACAGCTGAGGCAACAGCTCACAGGCGACAAATCTGGGGTTCGACCTGGCTCCAGAACCCTGCTTCCCTCACCCAGCTACCGGCCTCTTGGATAAGGAGCTTCCTCTGGTTGTATCTGTTATTGGAACACTTTGGGGAATAACCCATTTTAGATCCTGTCCAATGCAAATAAAGCTCAGTGTGCTGGACGAATGCAAAGGACATACTTTCCCATCATGATCAGCTCAGAGAGAGAATTCATCAGCCAATTTGCCTTAGAAACACCACACAACATCCAACAAACCCAAGGCTGAGCCAAGAGAAGGTTTAGCCAAAGTAGATAAACACAAGAAATCCCCTTTTCAATCAAGAATATTTCCCCTACAGTTTTTCACTATGAATTGTGCATCTTGATGTGTTACCAGTCATTCCCTCCCATAGCCTTCCTGTGACACCAGCGGACAGCAAGGCAGATGTGTCCATTGTCGGACTCTGCCCACCAGGAGGAAGGTGAAGCCCCCGGCCATGTGTCTGAGAGTTGGCTAGGACAGACCTTAGTTGAAATTATAACTGGTGAGTAAAAAAAACTAATCTTGGGAATCCTCTCTTGAGAAAATGTTGCAATTTTAAGTACTCTATCAATATTGTGGAAAGTCCAAATAAAGCTATCACAAAATAAAAAATTTTCCAGCCAATTAAGCCTTTTTAAAATACTATTTTTTTTTTACATTTGCTTAAATCAGATTTAGGTGGGGATAGATTTTAGTTGAAATTATATTGCTTAGTGAAATACTGAGATTTTGCTTTTTCTGCTCCCTGGGAAATGTAGCAACAGAGAATGACACCCAAAGCTGACCTGTTGAACTCTGAGGATATGAGTGGCAGTAGGAATCTGGCATCCAGGCAGCTGAAGACAAGTTCCTGAGGTGCCTGTGTGTCCCCCTGGCAGAGTACAGCCTGGCAAGCCCTAGCCTCAGCCTGGGAAGATGGCCAGGGGGCATGGGAGCAGGAGCTCACAGATGAGAGGGGCCCCAGGACCAGAGCAGGCTGAAGCTTTCTTACCAGCAGCATGCCTTCCCCAACATATTCCACGCCTTCAAGCTCCATTTGCCCCTGATAAATGGGGATTATAATACTTAAAATATCCTATAGGACTGTTGAGAACATGAGTGAGGCCTAGCACAAAGCCAGGCAGATAATAAGGGCTCAGTAACTGATCATTAGGCTTCCCCGGAGCACCACAATTGTGGGGAAATCACAAATGAGTGTGTCTGATGGATCATTTTCAAAGGATTTGTTTTCTCTTCAATCTCCATCTCCCCACCCCCAGCCCCAGCCCCTGGTAACCACTATTCTACCCTCTGCTTCTGTGAGTTTGACTTTTTAGGATTCCATATATGAGTGAGGTCATGCAGTATTTGTATTTCTGTACCTGGTTTATTTCAGTTAGCATAATGTCTTCTAGGCTCAGCCATGTTGCCACAAAGGACATATTTCCTTCTTTTTCAAGGCTGAATGATATTCCATTGTGTATATACACTACATTGTCTTTAGCCAAGGTAAGTCTGTAGCTCCAGCCCAGACCTTTTCCAGTGCACTCCACAATCCATTCTGGAAGAATTCTTTTCTCTTAAACTGCCCATTCTCCCTCAAGCACATCCCCATGGAAAACCCTGGGAAATGGAGAAGAGGAAGCTTCTGTAAAGAATTAACAGCAGGAAGGCAAGGTAAGTCTTCGAGTTCAGCAGACCAAGGAGCTCCTCCTTTTTATAACTTTATGCCTGTCATGTGTGTGCCTCACATTCCAAGGACAAGTGCGTTTTGCTCAGTACATCTCACTACTCAGTGAAACTTGAGGGAAAGCACCCCCTTCGCCCACCCCGTGCTCAAGCCTTTGCCGTCAGTCTGACTTTCCCTAGGGCTGACTTTTGCTCTCCAGGGACCTTTTGCAAAATCTCATATCCCTTTCCCCTCTGCACCCCCAGGCCAGGCAGGCTGAAGGCAGCAGTGCCTCCTGCAAAGGCTGTGCCTGATGTTCACGGAAGCCATGAGGTCAAGTAAATGCCAGAGACAAGTGACGGCCCCTGCCATGGGTGGAGCCGTCCTTCACCATCATCGGAAGAGCAAGAGAGTCTCACAGGGAAAATCCCAGGCATTCGTGTCCAGCTGCATTTGACTCCATGGATTAACTGTGGGTTCATCAGCGTTGCTCAATTTGCAGCGAGCTGGAAAAGGTGAGCAGCTTCGAAAATGCAGTCTGGGTTTTACTTCCCAGCAAGCAAGGCCCTTGGATAAGTCACAGTGACTTATCCTGAGAAATAAATCAGATTAATGCTAATATCTGCCAGTTTTTGTGGGGAAATAGAAGATTTCATTCATGATGGTAAAATACCACATAATGGGTTTCCCATGTTGGTTAGACATCACACTGACAGCTGAAGTCAGGACTGTGACTGTCAAGCTGTCTTAGTGTTACCTGATGGGTGCACAGTTTTGAAAGTGGTTTCGACATAGAAGATGCCATTTAGTCCTCCAGGGCGGGAGTCATTGCCTCCATTTCCTGGAAAGGAACAGATGTAAATAAGTTAGTATGGCTCACGGAAGGTGGGAGTGGGGGTGGGACCTGGTCTTGTACCCTTTGCAGGACAGCAGGTTGGTGGAGAGCTGTGCTAAACAGTAGCAAATCCCAATGTGGGTGCAAATAGAACCACACTGTGGTTGGTTACTCAGATGTCCTGAACGATCCATGGGGTCGTTCAGCCAGAAACAGAGGGGTCAGAGATGAAATGGAAAGCAAGACACTCACACCTCCTGCCCCACACCTGCTGGCCTCTCCTGCTGCAAACACCTTCCCTCAGCCTCACCTGCGTCCTCCTCCCTCTCTTCACAATTTCCCCACCTGAGTTTGCCTTCGTTATGGCACTGTCACGGGTTGAGGGTCTTGACTGCAAGTTGTTCAGGTTCTTGGCGTTTTGCACGAAGAATTGGACAAAATGCACAGCAAAGCAAAGAAAGAATGAAGCAATGAAAGAATGAAAGCAGGAATTTACTGAAAACGAAAGTACACTCCACAGCGTGGGTGCGGCCCCAGCAGTGCTCAACGGCCTGTCGGGTCCACTGGCCACTTCATGGTCACCTCACCGGTGGCCCACAATCGGTCTGACTGGCTGATGAAAGCGACCAATCAGAGGCTGAAGCGGAGTTACGAAGGTCATGCTCTTATGCGAATATCTGATTGGTTGCCTTTTGCAACCAATTGAGGCTAAGATGAAGTGACAAAGTTGTAAATGAAGACAATTTCCCATCTGCCCCATAGAAAAGATGGGAGATTTGCAAAAGGAGTAGCCTCTAGTCTTTTCGTTACTTAGGTGTGGAAAGTTAGGGTTCTAGGAAGTTGGGATGACACAGCCTTAGGTTCCCTGCTCTCCTGCTTCAGTACCTGGCAAACTCCTCTGCAACTTACCTATTTTCCCAATTAGGCTGACAAGCTGTTGAGGGCAGTGGCCCTAAAATGACATCACAGTGGCCTGATAGTGAACACGTGGGCCCTCCAAAATGAATCTGTTTCAAATGCAAATGACGTGCTTGAGAGGGGCTCTCCAGGGCCAGGTAGACTCTCTTCGGGGGTCAAGTAGCAGGGAGAAGCATGAGAGCATCTTCAGTGGATCAGCCTGTGCCAGTACCACGTGCGTAAAGACGCAGGAGCTGATGGTAAGAAGTTTTAACATCTGCCTTCTTTATATTCCCATATGCTAATTTTTGTGAGAAATATTTTGAATACAAAAACCAATTGTTGTTGGAGGTTGTGTGTGTTCTTGCACTAAAAGCTGAACTTTATGTGCACTAAAAGCTGAACTTACCCTAGCTCATCTGACTTTAGCCCCCATCCCCTTCTCACTATGGATGTCTCAGAAGAGGTCCCACGGAGTGGAGCTTCCAGTTCGCCCCAGGTTCACTGGCAGGGACACTCCACAGATGAAGGAACATTGAGTCAACGTTGCCCACAATGACTCAGGCACAGACACACCAGCCCTGCCAAGAAGCCCCAGCCACAAACCAGGGCGGTGAGTAGGGCAGGGACTTCTTCCAGAGGTGTGATGCATCCTCTAGGGTAGACCAGCAGTCTGGCAGGGGCGGGGGGCCTTGGACCACCAGGGCATCTCACTTGAAAGCCAAGATGGGGCTTCCAACCTACCAGAGAGTCCCCCGTTTCCTGTGGCTTCTACCCTCACCTAAGCAAAAGGTTACATCTTGGTGTTTTCGGGAACACCATAATTATATAATGTGACTGTCATAGCAGTATTTTCCCATTGTGACAGATTTTCCTCCCATATGAACTGTGTGTATGGCCTCTCCGTTTTATTTTATTTTATTTCACTTTTTTAGAGATGGGGTCTTGCCGTGTTACCCAGGCTTGTCTCAAGCTCCTGGACTCAAGCAACCCTCCCACCTCAGCCTCCCAAGTAACTGGAATTACAGGTTTAAGCCACTGGTGGCTGGCGCCTATCCATTTAACTGCTGGGCTTTGTAAGAACTTAATATATACTATGCCTCTAATACGCTTTCTCATTTCATCTGTGGGGCACCCTATGGATTAGATATTACTCTCTCCCTTCCAGAGGCACAAACTAGAGCTTTGAGAAGTAGGAACTTGCCCAAGGTCACACAACTGGTGAGGGATGGCCCTGGAGTGTGTTCAAAACGTGAGGCCCAGCTTACCCAAGGCCAGACTGACAAAGCAAGGACATGCACCTCACCGCAGTCCTTGAATCGGAGTGATGTCCTGCTGCCCACTCTCTCCTGGCCTCATTGCCTCACTTAATTTGGTTCCAGGGAGTCAATACATGTATTATTTTAAAGGAAAAAGGAAAACATTCCAGAAGAACATTTGAGTATAATTTCAAGCTCAAAAAGAACACAAAGATCACTTTACAAAGAAGTCCTATAATGAATAAACTCTTCTTGGGGGGTGGGGGGAGGCAGAAAAAATAAAGTTGGATTTCCTTGGGAGCCACGCAACTCTTTAATTCTGACTCTCAGTTGCTAACAAAACATTCTCCCGTGCAGCCCTTCACCCCACGCTGCTCCATCAAGCAGGAAACTCGGGAGCCTTTACCAAAATTGGCTCATGACTGTTTTCAAATGAATCATCAGCTTGCTGTTGTTCTTTCAAGGAATTTTTAGGAAAGAAAGAAAACAAAATTCTCTAGAATCCAAGATTTGGCGATAGATGTTTGTTGCCTTCTTGGCCCTCTTCTGTAAAGAACTTCAGCAAAATCAAAGAAAATATGCATTTTTAAAAGAAAGAAAGATGAGAGAAAACTAAAAGAAAAAAATGTGGTGGTTCCAGGGCGGGGTTGGGGTGGGGGACCGGGAAGACAGGGTACAAAGTCTCAGGAAGACCCAGAAATCTATTCAGGACGTGGTGACTGTGTTAGCGTCTTCTGTCTTTGAAAATTGTCAGCGTAGATTTTCAGTGTTCTCATCACAAAAAAAGTATGTGAGGAAATGCATGTGTTGTTAGCTCCGTGTAGCCGTTCCACAACAGGCACAGATTTCCAAACAGCGTGTTTTTTATACATATGATTTGTATTAATCAAAAAATAAGTCTTCTGAAGTGGAGAATCCAAATGGAAAGAAATATTAAGAAAAGCATGTGGATTAACAGGAAAAACAGCAACTTCAGCTGAGCCTCTGATGTTTGGGGTCCTGGCTGGCTTGCCCTGGCCTTGCTCCCTGGCCTCCTGCTGGTCCCGGGGCTGGCGGCGCTGGGCTTCCTTCCCTCAGCTGCGTCCCTCTTCCCATGCCCTGGAAGACCTAACCCAACACAGTGGCCTGGGTACCATCTGAGGATTAGGAACCTCCGAGTCTGTGTTTTCAGCCTGACCTCCTTCTTGGGGTCTAGTCCGGAAGTTCTCACTGCCTGCCAGGCCTTCCCTGCTGGGGGCCGCTCGCATCCTGCAGCCTAAAATTTCCCAGAAGAACCTCATTTCACCACATGCCATCAAGCCTCTGTAATGACTCCTTGTTTTCCAGGGAAGGCTGAGACCCTTGACTGGCCCCGGGACCCTGTCGGCCCACGTCCCCCAGCCGCTGAGCCCAGCACCATCCTCCTCCTGCCCCTCTGTGGCGATGCACAGCTCCCAGTCCCATGGAGCCCTTGCTCGCTCTCTCCCTTCTGCCCAGACAGTGCTCTCTCTGCCCTTTTCCACCTGACTGACGCCTACTCTTTCTGTTCATTTTAGCTGACATAATCCAGGCCCTGAAAAGGCCTTCGTGACTGGCTATGAAGGCGGACACTGCTGGGCACATCAACTCCGTGCACTGACCCTGGGTGTGCCACGTGCCCACCAGCCCCGGGGACTGGGGACAGACAGCGTTTCTTATTTACTAGGATGCTCAGTGCCTGGCACACAACAGGAAGTTGCAAGTGAATGAGCAAATGATTGCAGGGTGAATAAATGAAGGCCATCGATTTCTTCCTGAGAACACACTTGGGGCTGTGTGAATGAATGAAGGCCATCGATTTCCTCCTGAGAACACACTTGGGGCTGTCTGAATGAATGAAGGCCATCGATTTCTTCCTGAGAACACACTTGGGGCTGTGTGAATGAATGAAAGTCATCGATTTCCTCCTGAGAACACACTTGGGGCTGTGTGAATGAATGAAGGCCATCGATTTCCTCCTGAGAACACACTTGGGGCTGTGTGAATGAATGAAGGTCATCGATTTCCTCCTGAGAACACACTTGGGGCAGCGTGAATTAATGAAGGCCATCGATTTCCTCCTGAGAACACACTTGGGGCAGCGTGAATGAATGAAGGCCATCGATTTCTTCCTGAGAACACACTTGGGGCTGGCGCCACAGCAAGCGCTCAACAAGCTTTCATCTGACGCTGGGTTATTTATGCCCCAAAAAAGGTCTTCTTCAGAGATCATGGAAAGACACAAAGCCATTGGATAAATATAATACTCCTTCCTAGAGGAACTGATTTACTGAATAATTAGCCGACATGATAGAAAAAGATAATATCGCCACAGAGAGGCCTTTATGAGCTTGACACAAAAGCTTCCCCGGCTGTGTGTGACTTTACACCTGGCTTCCCAGGTCACTTCGCTGCACACCCCCCAAGGGGCCAGTCTGCCTGTCTACTGGACTCCTTCTCTGGAGAAGTCTGGGACACGTTTTCAGGGGGAGAGGCTCTCATGCTGTCCCCTTGAACACCTCACAGCAGCACTTACGGTCAGCCTTGAAGTGATTGTGTCTGATTCCTTACTTTTCCAAAAAAATCAGCACAGCCCCCAGTGACCAGGAGCAGAGATAGAGGAAGTTGGGAGGTTGGAGTAGGAGGTTCAGGGAGACAAGTTTGCATTTGAAATCGTGTAGTGTAGTGAGAAGGGCATGGCCCTTAGAGACTGAACTTCTGGCTCTGCCACAGACACATGCAACCCTGGGCAAGGTAAGCTTTGGGTAATTATGTTCTATCTCCATGGGAAACCCCATTTAGGGCTTGGCTTAGAACTGAGCAGCAGACAGTGGGAGCTAGTAAGGATTGTATTCAGTCATTTGGAAGCCTGGTGCCTTTACCTGCACACTGGGGATTCAACTCCACCTAATGCCACCACCTCAAGAAAACAGTTTTCCTTCATTTCCTTAACACTCAATGCGGTTTGACTGTGTCTCCACCCAAATCTCACCTTGAATTATAGTTCCCGTAACCCTCAGGTGTCACGGGTGGAGATCATTGAATCACGGAGGCAGTTTCCCCCAGCCTGCTCTCCTGATAGTGAGTGAGTTCTCAGGAGATCTGACGGTTTTATAAAGAATTTCCCTCTTCACTCGACACTCATTCTTCTCCCTCCTGCCGCCATGTGAAGAAAGACATGTTTGCTTCCCCTTCTGCCATAATGGTAAGTTTCCTCGGGCCTCCCCATCCACGCTAAACTGAGTCAATTAAACCTCTTTCCTTTATAAATTACCCAGTCGGCGTTAGAACAGACTAACACAACACCCAAATCTCTATTTCCTTTCTTGCATATTTGAAAGATGCTAGAAATTAACTTGTAGTTTAAAGCCTCTTCAGTTGTTTTGAGGCTGGGCCCAGCGGGGGCCCTTCCACTCTTTGGCCTTTTGCACAGTCAGATTCTGCTTCCAGGAGCCAGGAGGAGCCAAGAGTCAGCCGTGCAGATGGTGCGGCTGGGGTGTGCCCGGGAGTGTGTGAGCAGGGGCCAGGCTGGGGCAGGGTGCTGCAGTTCTGAAATGCTGTCCTGACCCAGTTTTGAGGCCGTAGCTAAAGCTCAGTCAGTTCCCCTTCTTAGGCAGATTCAATCCACATCCCCGGTGGCTGCCTTTATCAGTCTCTCCCGCTCTGGGCCACTGTCCACCTGCCCTCATCACCCTAGGACACGTACCAGACAGCCCGGCACAGCCCCACTGCTCCAGAGCCCTGAGACTGTTCAAATGCACCAACCTACAGCCTGCTTGCCCAGCCTCACCTGCTCCTTCATGCACAAACCACAACAAGGGTGCTTGCCCTGAGCTCCCTCCCCTCATTCACAGCCTCCTGACCCTCCCCAGGCCTGTCCCGGGAACCATGAGAATAATGAACTGTAAAACTCTTTTCTGGTGTCATTCCTGACCTGCGTCTGGCCTCACCACACCTCTGTCAAGGTAATGCGCTTATAACAGGCACAGCCCAGGCAATCAGGCTGGCCTCAGGCATTCATTGGCACCAAGAGCATGTCCCCTCCTTGGCAGCCCTCACTGCACCCCCCACCAGGCCAGGGCCATGGGAAGGTCACCTCTCGGATGTTAGCCACCCTATTACTTTCTAGACAAAGAAACAATTTCGCCGCTTCCTCTGCTCTAACATGACAGTGGCTGTCTGCCTCACTCAATGAGGAACTGTCGTGAGCAGCCTGAGGTCAGACATAACCAGGCCCACACACGTGTATGTCCTTCCACAGGTCAGACTTCCACTGAGGCTATTTCAGTCATAAAAGCCACAAGCTACCTGGAGTTCCCAAGAAGGCAATTCTTAGTACCAGCTGTGGAAACACAGGCTCAAGCCACTCCACAAGTCAGTCAGTTTCGCAAACCATACACAGCAGTATATTTAATCAATATATAAACGTTATAGAGTAAATATTTCACATCAAGAAAAGTAACATTCAACATCAAGAGAAAAGGGGATTGGAAAAGGGACAAATGAAGCGGTCCAAGGGGAGCGATGAGGACAAGGAGAATGTCCTAGGCTGATCCCGACAGACCCCGGTATCTTGCAAGGAAGAGGCTTTGATGTGGTCAGAGCCTTTAACGTCAGCAGATGCCAGGTGCTTATCACCAGCGACAGCAGGTCGGGGTCTCCCAAGACAGCAGTGTCTACCTGATGAAATCCCGCTCATTTTATGGCCACAGAATCCTCTGGTGAAGACTGATAGTAAAGGGTTGTATCTTATCTGGCTAGGTGCGTGTCTGCCAAGATAGCCTTGTCTGGCTAGTGAAGTTCTGCTCATTTTACAGCCCTTGAGTCCTCTGGCAAGGACCGATAGTAAGAGTGAGCCTGTCCATGCTCTTGTCTAGCCAGGTGCAGTCTCCATTGATTAGGGGAGCATCTGTTCTCTATTGGCATTATGGCTTTTGAGATGTAAAATGGAGTCTTTTTCCAAGATAGAGTTACTTATGTCAAGTGTGCTCTACAGAGAAAGGTAGAGGTCTCCTTTCATGTTCCCCACATTCATGTAAATGCAGAGGTCTTCCTCCCTGAGGCAAACTCCCTGGAGCAGGAGAGGTGCTGGCCTCAGAGTCGGAAACCCGAGCTTGCTTGCACCCTGAAGCTTCTACTCCGGCCAGGTCACATTACTGCCCTGGGGCTCCATTTTCTCATTTCTAACATGGAAACCCTGATGCCTGCCTCCAGCGCGGGGAGGAGGGTGAAGAGAGGATGATGGCCGCCCTCTGGCGAGGCTGCTGGTTTGAGCAAGCCTGGGATGGGGCTTTCCCCGGCTGCGACCCCGCCTTCTCCACCACCGCCATTTGTAACCCTAGCTGTGGCCACGGGTCTAGGGGAGGAAAATGCCCCTTACTGGCACATGGGTATGGTGCTTGTAGGAGCCTGCACTGTCAGTGGATGAGAAGTTCTTCCCAGACCACTTCAGGGCTGCTTACTGGCTACACAGCACAGGAGTGTCCTCCCTTTCTAAGCCTAGAGCAGAGTTTACCCTTAGCTTGTTTCACTCTCAGAAAGCATCCTTCTGTTTCTTGCCTTGTATGCTCCTGTAATGTAGTTGGCAGCTTTTTCAAACAATAGGTAGCTGCCTAAAATCAAGAATTTTTATAGTTTAATCTGATTTTTAAATCCCTTAAAGAAAAACAGTGATAAAAACCTTTTGGTAGGAAGGTTACATTGTGGAAGGATAATTTTGCTACTTATGCAGTCAGTTTTATTATTGAAAAGGTAAATGTACACCCAGAAATTTAAATATCCTGAGATTTGGTTTTTCTTTGAAAATCACTAAATTGTGCTGAGGATAGGGGTTCAGCTAATTGTGAGAATCTCTTCTTGATGATGTCATTACCCAGAGAAAGAAGAGCTGTCCCCAAATCTCAACAGGAAATCCAGTGCCTTCACTGAAATGACCATCTTTTTATTTAAGGCAACAAATCTCTCCATAAATGAAAACATTTTTCAACAGAGAAACTGTTGCTGCAGAATCGATGAGTCATTTTAAAAATTCTATTTCTATTCTTACATAGGATGGTTAATTACAAGGATTTGAGTCACTAGTAATTGAAGGTTCAATAAAATACATTGGCTGGGCACTGCGGCTCATGTCTGTAGTCCCAACACTTTGGGAGGGCAAGGCAGGAGGATGGCACGAGGCCGGGAGTTCGAGAGCAGCCTGGCCAACATCCTGAAACAAGTCTTTACAAAGCTTTTTTTAAATTAGTTGAATGTGGTGTTTGCAGGCCTGTTGGCCCAGCTACTCCAGAGGCTGCAGGACGGGGTCCCTTGAGCTTGGGAGGTCACAGCTGCAGAGAGCTATGATCATGCCACTTCACTCCAGCCTGGACAATAGAGCAAGACCCTTTCTCATATATATATATATGGAAAGACTAGATTCAGTAAGAAAATGATTTCTGCTTTAATATCCCTTCATTAATTTGGAAGATAATGGCAACACTGAACTTTACCTAAGCCCAGTTCTCCTGGGAAGTTTTCCAAGAAATGGACAGCTCCCAGGACCCTCGCCCTCCCGTGTTGTGAGATGAGGCCCTCCTCCAGTCTCACTCAGTCACTCACATGAGGCCTGGCTTCTCTTCTTGAGATGCCCAGGGGACTCTGGACGCCTTCCTCGTCCACCTGCCTTGATACATCCCCAGGCTGCCAGCTTCACTGCAGAACCTTCTCCCCACGGCAGCAGCCCAAATAAAGCAGTATTGTTTCTTTCTGAGTTTTGGTGCCATGACTTGCGTAGTGCCAGACTTCACCTGGAACCCCCATCGATCCCCGGGGCACAAGGCTCCTGGGGCTCTTGGTGCTCCATTCCTAAATGGTGCTCCCGAGACCCAAGCCTGTGCTCCGAGCACCTGCCCTTCAGCGGCACAGTGAGGATCCACACACACTATTAACAGAGGGAGCAGCTTTCCCTGCAGACCGACGCGCTCTGTCGTTCTAGCTCACCTGACCCAAGACTAGATTTTGAATTTAGAATATAAATTATTTTTTCTCTTTCTGATATATGTTTGTGTATCTGTCATTCAGAAAGGCCTTTACCTCTCATCGTATAAGTGTATAAAAGTTTTCTACTTCCGAATGGTATTAGCAAATTAGATTGTAAAATCTCTTAAATGAAAGGAACTCTATTCTGATTGACTTAGTGATAAGCAAGTGCCTATATGCATTGACTATTTCTAAAATTCTCAGAAACTGAGAAAATTGACTTTCCAATATTTTCAACGTGCTCTATCAGAAGCATTCTCATAGAAACTAATTCAAATGTTTTAAGAATGTAGGTTCACGTAATTTAGATAAATCTTTGGCAAATGAAACTAGTTGAATATGACTGGTTTAATAAAAATAACTGTGTTTTTGGCACTAAGCATTGCATTTTTATTTTACTTGGATATGACCTTCCCAAATCTATACAGGTTTACAGAAAAAATAAGCTACCATTATTTTTGCTAAATTGGGTTTTTCTTTTTTTTTTTGATACAGAGTCTGGCTCTGTTGCCCAGGCTGAAGTGCAGTGGTGCGATCTCTGCCCACTGCAATCTCTGCCTCCCAGATTCAAGTGATTCTCCCATCCCAGCCTCCCAAGTAGTTGAGATTGCAGGTATGTGCCATAACACCTGGATAATTTTTGTATTTCTGGTACACTATGTCGGCCAGGTTGGCCTCAAACTCCCGACCTCAAGTGATCTGTCTCCCTTGGCCTCCCCAAAGTGCTAGGATATCAGGTGTGAGCCACCATTCCCATACTAAATATTTAATATTGTGAAAATTTTAATTTGTGTGTAACAAAATTATATCATTATTTTGACAAACTTTCATTCATGCGTAATGATGTTTTGTGTGTTTTGTAGTGCGTCAACTTTAAGTCAACTTAAGTTTACAGTTTCCAAGATGTTCTGGTAATTTACAACTGGGACTGATGCTTAATTGATGAATCTTTATTATATACCTAGATCATTTCTAAGTAAGAGAACACTGAAGCATTAATTGCTAATTGTCATTTTAATTTTGTATAATGTTTGCCTCCTCTTTTTATATGTACTAAAGGTTATATATCTATTTGAGCCTATTAGTGAAGAGGTGCATTTCTGGCATTTTGAGAAGTTGTACAGTAAGGGATGTGTGGGTCTTTATTTGCGAGTTCTGCTAGCCTGTTGCAGAATGCTGGTGTGTGACAGCTTGCAATTATCTACCTCCTAATTTGCTCTGTGAAATAGAAATTACCTTCAATAAAAGTTATGCTCAATATATATGAATGAGACTTTACTAGAAGCAACGAAAGCAGAGAGAAACAACTTTGCAAGCAAGCTGTATAGGATATGTTTTTGCTAAAGGGAAAAGAGAGTAGTTGTGTCCTAAAGTAAAATGACTTGTTTTTCCAGAATAACAAAGAGAAAAGTACAGGACAAAACCTGAATGAATATAGAAAGTTGTAGAAGGTTCTCAGAAAGTGATTTTTTTCTTTGGAGTGGTCAAAGCTAAGGTTTAAAGGAATTGCTTACAGGAGTTTTCAAAAAGAGCTTTTTACATTTACATTTCTCATGAACTGTTGATCTGCTCTCACTGAGACGTTGAAAAAAAGTTTTCCTTTGCCTTCTGAGTAAGCTGCCTAGAAGGTAAAGATCCCTGTGCTTTATGTTGACTTTTTAATGTTCTTGATTATTTAAGAGAACCAAATATTCTCACTTTTGAAAGCATTAAGAGTCTTTATAGTCATGTTACCGCCTGTGTTTTCTTTCAAAACTTTTTTATTTTTGAGATGGAATCTGGCTCTGTCACCCAGGCTGGAGTGCAGTGGCATGATCTCAGCTCACTGCAACATCTGCCTCCTGGGTTCAAGCGAGTCTCCTGCCTCAGCCTCCCGAGTAGCTGGGATTACAGGCATGAGCCACCACGCGCAGCTAACTTTTGTATTTTTAATAGAGAGAGGGTTTTACTATGTTGGCCAGGCTGGTCTGGAACTACCGACCTCAGGTGGTCATTTTGGTTAAGTAGGTAGCCAGGTACAATTTCTCAGTAATCCATGATCACACATTTTTTTAAAATATTGTTTATCTTAAAAACAGGGTCTGCCTCTGTGGTCCAGGCTGGAGTGCAGGGGCATGCTCATAGCTCATTGCAACCTCAAACTCCTGGGCTCAAGTGATCCTCCTTCCTCAGCATCCTGCTTAGCCAGGACTACAAGTGAGCACCACTATGCCTGGCTAAATTATTACTTTTTTATAGAAAGGGGGTCTCACTATGTTGACCAAGCTGGTCTTGAACTCCTGGCCTCAAGAGATCCATCCTCCTGCTTCCGCCTCCAAAGTGCTGAGAGTACAGGCGTGAGCCGCCACACCAAGTCTTCAGTTATTTTTCTAATATCAACTTCATCATGACTTTCCCTCTTTAATTTGAGTCTAACAACTCAGCCAGTTTTTTTTTTAATAACTGTGTATTTTATTCGCAAAATGTGATAAAAGAGTAGATTTGAAGTGTTCTCACCATAAAAAGAAAATGATAAATGCATGAGGTAATACAGATTAGCTTGATTTAGACATTCCACAGTGTATACATATTTCTTTTTTAATTTTATTACTTTTAAAAATTTTTTTACTTTAAGTTGTGGGATACACGTGCAGAGCATGCAGGTTTGTTACACGGTGGTTTGTGGCACCCGTCAGCCCGTCAGCTGGGTTTTAAGGCCCACAGGCATTAGGCATTTGTCCTAATGCTCTCACCCCCTTGCCCCCACCCCCGTCAAGCCCTGGTGTGTGATGTTCCCCTCCCTGTGTCCATGTGTTCTCATTATTTAACTCCCACTTATGAGTCAGAACGTGCAGTGCTTGGTTTTCTGTCCCTGTGTTAGTTTACTGAGAATTATGACTTCCAGCTTCATCAATGTACCTGCAAAAGGCATGAACTCATTCTTTTTTACGGCTGCATAGTATTCCATGGTGTTTATGTGCCACATTTTCTTTACCCAGTCTATCACGTTGGGCATTTGAGTTGGTTCCAAGTCTTTGCTATCATAAATCGTGCTGCAATAAACATATGCATGCATGTGTCTTTATAGTAGAATGACTTATAATACTTTGGTTATATACCCAGTAATGGGATTGCTGGGTAAAGTGGAATTTCTATTTCTAGATCCTTGAGGGAGCTCCACACTGTCTTCCACATGGTTGAACTAATTTACACTCCCACCAGCAGTGTAGGAGTGTTTCTGTTTCTCCACATCCTCTCCAGCGTCTGTTGTCTCCTGACTCTTTAATGATTGCCATTCTGACTCAGCCAGTGGTTTTCAGCTGGGCTTTCACATGGCTTATCCATGAAGTTTCACAACATACGACATTCAGGACCTGCTCCTTCTGATTCCTTTGCACTTCGTATATTCTTGATATATTTTAACTACATGCTTTAATAGATATATTATGTTGGGATTATTATACCTTATACCTGAAGATATTTTCTCTGTAAAGATCATGTTAATCCATTTTAATAAATTAAAGGTACAGCCACTTTTCTTTGGAAATGGTGCTGTCCGTGATTGTGGGTATTTTAGGTAAGTTTACTCGGACTGACTCTGCTGGTCAGTTACCGTGTTGGTTGGATCATTCTTGCCATCAGAGTTTCACTTTCGAAAACAGTCAGTAATAAGGTAACCACAGCATTGTAAGTCTTCCTTCATCTACAGAGATAGTTTCTTTTTTCCTTTTACTCTGATGCTTCTTTGAAAGCTTTACAATCAGTTATAAGCCAAGGTGCTATGGTTTCAAAAGAGTTTTCAGAACCTTCCCCATCTTTCCCCATGGAAAAGGTATCTGTTTAGGAGCCGATCCCCGATGGTCTTGCCTAGACCATGTCTGTGGACTGAATCAGGATTTCCAAGGCTCTAACTGAGAAGTGGTTGGATTTGGGAGACTGCTGACCCAAGATCCAAGAACTAATTGCATAGGGCTGAGTGAACAGATGAGGGATGACTGTGTTTCTTGTTTGGAATGTTATTGGCATTTTAATGTTCTACTCTCTGAATACATAAGGTGAGTGTTTTTGCTTTCCTCTTAGGTTCTCTGTAACTAACAATTTACTAGACTCTGCTTTTGTAAGTGGAAATGAAACATTTATAAGTGATATCTTATTCTTGTCTGAGCCCTCCAGAAGTCAGAACTTTTACTGAGTGTTCTTGCTGTTCATGGTGATGTAATTGTTTGTCTAGGTTGGATGAGACCCTGTCCTTCTTGTAACAAGACAAAATTGGAAACATTGGTTCCATAACAAAGGCCGTGACAGAAATGTCATCTTTGAGAATGGCAGTCATTTAATAAGATATGAGCAGACACTTTTGAGAAACTAAGATCGACTGTACGTAGCCAAGGTTTACAAACGCTCCCAGGAATACCAGTGTGGTGCCTGGCATACAGGTTCTCAGCCTTACAGATGAGCAACGATCACCTCCTGGCCTGCCCAAGAACACTACCACAGTCTGAGTGGGGACCTCAAGAAGAGAATAATTTGACCAAATTTATAGATATTCCAGGTGAAATCTAGTGGTTTGATCATGCCTTGCCTGCCTAGCTTCAAGAGGCTTTAAGAAATCCATTCTGAGATTCTTTATGAAAACTTCCAGCACAGGAAACTTAGGGCCAGCAAATTTAACACTCCTACAACAGCTACCTAGATGAGTAGGCTAAATCTAATGAGACCAGCCTAACTTTGTGATCAAGAACAAGCATTCTTTCATATCATCTTTAATCAAAAGGAGGATAGCTAAAGAGAATTGTGTGTTTCAGTAGAAAACAACAGTGCTCCCTGAGTTTATCAAACTCTGGCCCAGGCTTTGGGCTGTTTCTTGTGTCTTTTGTAAATCAAGTTACCTGATGAATATGCATTCTCTGTCGTATGTGGCCAAGAAATAATTGACTTCCTTCCATTGTGTGAAGAAAATGGTACCCATTAAAATTAATTTCACTTGCTTCTTTATTACTTTTTAAAAATGTAGCTACCAAAAAATGTGAAGTTACATCTGAGGCTCACATTCTACTTCTGTCGGACAGCACTGACTCTAAACTCTATGTCTATGAGTACCAATAAATGCAGAGTGACCTTCATGGGGCCTGCTTGACAAGAGTCACACATCCTAAGGCATCTATTCTCTCGCCTCCTGTCACATGGAGTCCCCAGAGGTCAGCCTCTCAAGCAGCAGGGCCCCTGAGCACTAATTTCAAAAGCAGACCAGGCAGAAATTCCCCAGCCCCCAGGTAATCCCTCAGCCCCCACCCACTGACAGAGACAGCAGCCAAGTGTCAGAGCTGTGACCAGAACACAGGTTCCTGTGCTCCCACCTCTCCCCAGGCCTGCAGCAGGCTGGATCCAGGACCCTGCGGGCTGGGAGGAGCTGGCTCTAGCCAGTCTTCCCTAGAAGAGGAGGGCAGGAAGGCCTTGCTGGGGGGCATTTCGGGGTCCTTGGGACCAGAAGGGCATTCAGCAGCAGTTGTATAGGGTGGTGGCAGCCCGCCTGCCAGGTGCCCTGGGAACTCGCTGCCCTTCACCTGCTGCCCTTTCCCTGCAGCAGCCATAGCACCTGCTACACAAGAGAGCAGGTTCCCCTTTTCTATTTAAAAAGCAGATTCCACTGTTATCTTAGGGGCTGGCTTCTTCCCAGGTGTCCTATCCAGATAGATAGGACATTCAAGCATCTGTTCCTACCAGGGCCACACCAGAGAAGACCCCCTAGAGGAGTACTTCAGATTCCCAGTGGCAGGGCAACCCCCAACCTAAACACCTGCGAATGTCTCTGGGACACAGGGTGAGTGTGCTCTGCAAGACACTGAGAGCAGAAGAAGCAAGACAGACAGAAGAGCAACTTTACCTCATTCAACAGGTACAGACTATTTTAATTGCTACAGATCTTAATGGGGTCAGCACCATCCATTAAACAATCTGTAAGAATTAAGGCAGAACTGTCATTAATCTGAGTTTGCTCATGAAATTGTTTCTACAGAGCATAAACACCAACCTTAAAATTGCAGAGGACCTCGGCACGGCGCAGCCGAATGCTGAGCTCTGAGGTGCTGGGACAGAGACACCAACACCCAAGCCTGCCTTCATTTCCAGACTCAGCTTCCTTCTTAACAGTCTATTCCTAACATTCTTGCCTTCTGTAGCTTTCTGTGGTTTTAAAATGCTGCAAAATACTCATTTTCCTGGTGAAATCCTTCACACATCTCATAGTACATAGGCCCCACATTAAAAACAAACAAAACACCAGAAAGTTGGGGACGAGGTTGTGAGGCAGCCTGGCAGAGGCTGGGCTGTCCCGGGGGTCTGAGCAGATGGCCACCCAGCAGGGCGGACGGCAGAAGGTGGAAGCTTAGCCACAGGGAGGGGGTTGAGTAAATAGTAAACAGCGTTCTTCACTGGTAGCCAGGTGTGGGGAGAAAGCCTCACAAATGCACAAAAGGGAAAGGCTGGAAGGAATGAGTGCTGTGGGCCTGAAATGGGAGGCATTGGTGTGAACTCCTGGTTTCCAATTTAACTTGATAAATGAGGAAAGAAGTACAGATGTGAGCATGTATAGAGGTATGTATGTGTATAGAGATACAGAGACAGATGATGAAATATATTTCCTAATGCCGTGCACAAAATGTACCCGGGACAAGGAACCCTTGGTAAAAAAGGCCGTGTCTACACTGCAGATCTTGGCTTCCAAGTAGCACTTTTCATTACTGTGAGGAAAAATGCCTGCTTCTGGGGTTGGCAGGGAAAGCAGAAGACAGCCCTGAGTATCCTGAGGTGGTGGAAAATGAGAACATGCTCAAGCAATAAGGGGCGCATGCCCAGAGAACACAGAAGCCAGGCTGATAAGGCGCTCAGTGGCCAAATCCAGGGTAATTCGGACATCAAGACAATAATGACAGCAATGCATCATAACTCATTGAATAAAACAGGAATTCAGGAGAACGCACATAAACAATTTTTATTTTGAGATGGAGTTTCGCTCTTGTTACCCAGGCTGGAGTGCAATGGTGTGATCTTGGCTCACCGCAACCTCCGCCTCCTGGGTTCAAGCAATTCTCCTGCCTCAGTCTCCCGAGTAGCTGGGATTACAGGCACATGCCAGCCACCATGCCCTAATTTTTGTATTTTTAGTAGAGACGGGGTTTCACCATGTGGACCAGGATGGTCTCGATCTCTTGACCTCGTGATCCACCTGCCTCGGCCTCCCAAAGTGCTGGGATTATAGGCGTGAGCCACCGTGCCCGGCCTAAATAATGTTTTAAAACCATACACACATATATACACATATGCACATGTGAAAGAGAAACAACTACCTCTTAGCAGAATGCCAACTGATAAATGCAGAAAAAATAATGACATTTGAAAAACACCTCTCAGCAGTCCTCTATTCTGGCAAGAAACATCAATAGATGTTCAAACTTAAGTAGGTAAATGGATGAGGAATGAGACCTTAAATAGTTTCTAAGTTATCACCACACCAGATACTTACTGATTGCAAATGGAGTCAAAAGTAACTCTATAGCAGAGGAGCCTGGCTATTAAGATACTGTGTGGTCAAAGTCAGGTCACAAGCCATGAGAGAAATCAGCATCAATCTGATAAGATGTCACAGAACATACTACCATGTATGCGATAATTTGGTGAAAAACGGTGGAAACCAACTCTAATCCGGAGGAGACACTGGACCACACCAAATGGAGAGATACTTTACAAAATTTCCGGGCATCAACTTTCAACAATGTCAAGGTCATAAAAGTGAAGGGAAGACTGAGAAACTGTTCCACATTGAAGAAGATTAAAGAGATACAACAAGTGGGTGCAATATGTGATCCTGAATTAGGGCCTTTTCCTGTAAGGTTCATTACAGTGAAAACTGGAGAAATTCGAATGGGGTCTTTGTACTATTCTTGCAACTTTTCTGTAAATTAGAAATTATTTCTAAATTAAAGTGTTTTTTAAAAATAAGTATCTTGTTCCTTCTATTGTTGCCTGTGACTAATAAAAATCATTTTCTTGATTTTTGCAATCTAGCATCTGGCAAAGGTCTAATATCCAGAATCTACAAGAAACTTAAATGAATTTACAAGAAAAAAAAAAAAAGCTCCATTAAAAAGTGAGTAAAGGACATGAACAGACACTTCTCAAAAGAAGACATTTATGCAGCCAACAAACATGAACAAAAGCTCAACATCACTGTTAGAGAAATGCAAATCAAAACCACAGTGAGATACTACCTCCTGCCAGTCAGAATTGCTATTATGCAAAAGTCAAAAAACAACAGATGCTGGCTAGGCTGTGGAGAGAGAGGAATGCTTTTATACTGTTGGTGGGAATGTAAATTAGTTCAATGATTGTAGAAGACAGTATGGCAATTCCTCAAAGACCTAGAACCAGAAATAAAACTTGACCCAGCAACCTCATTATGGAGTATGTACCCAAAGGAATATAAATCATTCATTATAAAGATACATGCACATATGTTCATTGCAGCACTATTCACAATAGCAAAGACTTGGAATCAACCCAAATGCCCAACAATGATAGACTGGATAAAGAAAATGTGGTACATATACATCATACAATATTATGCAGCCATAAAAAGAATGAGATCATGTCCTTTGCAGGGACATGGATGGAGCTGGAAGCCATTATCCTCAGCAAACTAACACAAGAACAGAAAACCAAACACTGCATGTTCTCGCTTATAAGTGGGAGCTGAACAATGAGAACACATCGACACAGGGAGGAGAACAGTGCACACTGGGACCTTTTGTGGGGCAAGGGGAGGGAGAGCATCAAGAAGAATAGCCAATGGATGCTGGGCTTAATACCTAAGTGACGGGTTGATAGGTGAAGCAAACCACCATGGCACACGTGTACCTGTATAATAAATCTGCAAATCCTGCACATGTATACTGACACTTAAAATATAACTAAATTAAATTTTAAAAAGGAAAAGAGTCATTTTCTTGCATATAAACAGGTGAAAATTAGACCTCATAAGTGTGTGCCTGTGTATATAGTTTACCTGGATGATAGACAAATGACAGATAAATTGATGAATAGAAAGGACTTAATTTTCAGTTAAATATATTAATATATGTATACAACATTACATATATATTATATATATATGAGTTAACTCTCAGGTATATGTTTTACCTAAGGACCTCACAAATCTTTGGAACAGAAATATAAGCTCTTCCAGACTTTAGATGAATGTAAACTTCAATCTCCATTGTAGCATTCCAAAACTCCTGTTGAGCATTAAATTGGTGTTGCAAAAATTGTATTTCCAGAAGCCCTGAGTCACAACCTTTCAAAAAGTGTGGCTTCTATTAAGCTGAAGTGGGGGACTCTGGGGGCTTCTGCAAGGACAGTCTCTAACTTGAAAAAGGAAACTGCATCAGAACATCCTTAGCTCTCCACTAACTTTGTTTTAAGGACTGCAGTCCTCCATTGCTAATGTCTTCAGCTCAGTGGGCTTTTTGACTCTGCTGCCCAGGGGGCTGGGCAGGCCTCTGAGATGCTTCAGGTTATGTATATGAAGGCTGAGCCAGGGTCCCACAACCCAGGGTGTCCCATGCCCTCCCAGGCTCCAGCAACAAAGGACATGATCTGTAATTGAGTGGGGCCCATGGGGGCCCAAGGGAGCCAGTCAGAACTGGGCAACACTCCCTGCAGGCTCCTTCATTACAGACCCTCTCATAGAGGGTCTTCCCTACCCCATCTTCCTATCCTATCAGCCTTCACAAGAATCACTTCTGAAACACTGAAGTCCTGACTGACTCTTCACAGCATGTTGGTAAACAAGCAAATCAGTGTAACTATTTTCATGACTAACCTGAAGGAACAGATGGACTGACGAACATGACCCAGGGATTCAAGATGGCCGAATAGGAATAGCTCTGGGGTACAGTTCCCAGTGAGAACAATGCAGAGGGTGAGTGATCACCACACTTTCAAACGAGTTTTTACTGCCCACAGACCAGGAGATTCCTGGACCTAAAAAAACCATGAGTTTCCATCACAACTATTTCAGACAGCACTGCGGGTTTCCACACAAAAACTCATACAAATCTGGGCAGCCATTTCAAATGGTGCCTGGAACACATGGGAGACAGAGCTGCCCATTCAACTGAAAAAGAGCGGACTGAAACAGGGAGCCAGGTGATCTGACTCAGCGGGTCCCGCCCTCACAAAGACCAGCAGTCTAAAATGCTCTAGATTGAGAGTTTCACAGCCAGTGCAGCTGTACCCAGGATGGTCCAGCTTAGTGTAGGGAATGGTGTCTGCCATTATCAAGGAAGTTCTAACTGTACCTCTGTAAACAAAATCACAAGGAAGTTTACACAGCAGCTGGGCAGAGCCCACGGCAGCTCAGCAATGCCTCTGCTGGCAGACTGTGACTAGACTACCTCCTTGCTGGGCAGGGCATCTCTGAAAAAAGGCAGCAGCACATCAGGAACTTAAAAATAAAGCCCCATCTTCCCAGGACAGAGCACCTGGGAAAAGAGGCAGTTATGAGTTCTGCTGCAGCAGAAAACGTACCTGCCCAGCAGCCCTGAATGGAACAGAGGAGCTCCCAGCTCAGCATTTTAGCTCCTATAAGGGACAGACTATGTACTCAAGCAGCTCTCCTACCCCCATATATCCAAAGAGACATCTCATAAGGAGAGCTCAAGCTGACATCTGGCTGGTACCCTTCTGGGACAGGGATAACAGAAGAAGAAACCAGCAGCAAACCTTACTGTTCTGCAGTCCCTGTGGGTGATTCCCCAGACAAGCAGGGTCTGGAGTGAACCTCCAGCAGTCCTACAGCACAAGGGTCTGACTGTTAGAGGGAAAACTAAAAAACAGAAAGAAATAGCTTCAACAAAAGGGCATCCACTCAGAGACCCAATCCAAAAGTCACCAACTACAAACACCACAGTTAGATAAATCCATGAAGATGGGAAGAAATCAGCACAAAAACGATGAAAACACCAAAGACCAGAATGCCTCTACTCCTGCAAGGGATCACAAGTCCACACCAGCAAGGGAACAAAGATGGATGGAGAATCAATCTGATGAATTGACAGAAACAGGCATCAGAAGGTGGGTAATAACAAACTTCTCTGAGCTAAAAGAACATGTTCTAACCTGATGAAAAGAAACTAAGAACCTTGAAAAAAGGTTAGACGAAATGCTAACTAGAATAAACAGCTTAGAGAAGAATATAAATGACTTGTTGAAACTTAAAAACACAGCATGAGAACTTCATGAAGCATACACAAGTTTCAATAGCTGAATCGACCAAGCAGAAGAAAGGATATCAAAGACTGAAGATGAACTCATGAAATAAAATGAGAAGGCAAGATTAGAGGAAAAAGAGTGAAATGAAATGAAAAAAGCCTTCCAGAAATATGAGATTATGTGAAAAGACCTAACCTATATTTGATAGGTGTACCTGAATGTGACAGAGAGAATCAATCCAAGCCTGGAAAACACTCTTCAGGATATTATCCAGGAGAACTTCCCCAACCTAGCAAGACAGGCCGACATTCAAGTCCAGGAAATAGAACACCACAAAGATAGTCCTCAAGAAGAGAAACCCCAAGGCACATAATCATCAGATTCACCAGCGTTGAAATGAAGGAAAAAATGCTAAGGGCAGCCAGAGAGAAAGGCTGGGTTACCCACAAAGAGAAGCCCATCAGACTCACAGCAGATCTCTCTGCAGGAACCCTACATGCCAGAAGACAGTGGGGGCCAATATTCAACATCCTTAAAGAAAAGAACTTTCAACCTAGAATTTCATACCCAGCCAAACTAAACTTCATAAGTGAAGGAGAAATAAAATCCTTTACAGACAAGCAATTGCTGAAAGATTTTGTCGCCACCAGGCCTGCCTTAAAAGAGCTCCTGAAAGAAGCACTAAACACAGAAAGGAACAACTGGTACCAGTCACCTCAAAAATGTACCAAATGGTAAAGACCATTGATACAATGAAGAAACTGCATCAACTAACAGGCAAAACAATCAGCTAGCATCAAAATGGCAGGATCAAATTCACATGTAACAATATTAACCTTAAATGTAAAAGGGCTAAATACCCAAATCAAAAGACACAGACTGGCAAATTGGATAAAAAGTCAAGACCCATTGGTGAACTGTATTCAGGAAACCCATCTCACATGCAGGGACACACATAGGCTCAAAATAAAGGGATGGAGGAAGATTTACCAAGCAAATGGAAAGTCAAACAAAGCAGGAGTTGCAATCCTAGTCTCTGATAAAATGGACTTTAAACCAACAAAGATCAAAAGAGACAAAGCAGGGCATTACATAATGGTAAAAGGATCAATGCAACAAGAAGAGCTAACAATCCTAAATATATACACATCCAATACAGTAGCACCCAGATATATAAAGCAAATTCTTAATGACCTACAAAGAGACTTAGACTCCCACACAATAATGGTGGGAGACTTTAACACTACATTGTCAATATTAGACAGATCAACGAGGCAGAAAATTAACAAGTATATCCCAGACTTGAACTCAGATCTGGACCAAGCAGATCTAATAGACATCTATAGAACTCTCCACCCCAAATCCACAGAATATACATTCTTCTCAGCACCACATCACACGTACTCTAAAATTTACCACATAATTGGAAATACATCACTCCTCAGTAAACTACTTGACTTCAAACTATACTACAAGGCTACAGTAATCAAATCAGCACAGTACTAGTATCAAAACAAAGATACAGACCAATGGAACAGAACAGAGACCTCGGAGGCAACACCACCCATCTACAACCAGTCGATCTTTGACAAACCTGACAAAAACAAGCAATGGGGAAAGGATTCCCTGTTTAATAAATGGTGTTGGGAAAACTGGCTGGCCATGTGCAGAAAGCAGAAACTGGACCCTTTCCTTTCACCTTATGCAAAAATTAACTCTAGATGGATTAAAGATTTAAACATAAGACCCAACACCATAAAAACCCTAGAAGAAAACCTAGGCAAAACCATTCAGGACATAGGCATAGGCAAGGACTTCATGACAAAAACACCAAAAGCATCAGCAACAAAACCCAAAATAGACAAATGGGATATAATTAAACTCCAGAGCTTCTGCACAGCAAAAGAAACAATCATTAGAGTGAACCGGCAACCAACAGAATGGGAATTTTTGTAATCTACTCATCTGACAAAGGGTTAATATCCAAAGAACTAAAACAGATTTACAAGAAAAAAAAAAAAAGGCCATTCAAAAGTGGGCAAAGGATATGAACAGACACTTTACAAAAGATGACATACATGAGGCCAACAAACATATGAAAAAATGCTCATCATCACTGGTCATTAGAGAAATGCAAATCAAAACCACATTGAGATACCATCTCATGCCAGTTACATGGCGATCATTAAAAAATCTGGAGACAATAGATGATAGAGAGGATTTGGAGAAAGAGGAACACTTTTACACTGTTGGTGGGAGTGTAAATTAGTTCAACCATTGTGGAAGACAGTGTAGAGATTCCTCAAGGACCTAGAAATAGAAATTCCATTTGACCCAACAATCCCATTACTGGGTATATATCCAAAGGATTATAAATCATTCTACTATAAAGACACATCCACATGTATGTTCACTGCTGCACTGTTTACAATAGCAAAGACCTGGTACCAACCCGAATGCCCATCAATAATAGACTGGACAAAGAAAATGTGGCACATACACACCACAGAATACTATGCAGCCATTAAAAAACCATGCATTCCTGTCCTTTGTAGGAACTGGAATGAATCTGGAAACCATCATTCTCAGGAAACTGACACAGGAACAGAAAATCAAACACCACATGTTCTCACTCATAGGCAGGTGTTGAACAATGAAAAGACCTGGACACAGGGAGGGGAACATCACACACTGGGGTCTGTTGGGGGGAGAATAGGAGAGGGACAGCGGGGAATAGGGAGGTTGGGGAGGGATAACATGGGGAGAAATGCCAGATATAGGTGATGGGGGGATGGAGGCAGCAAACCACAATGCCATGTGTGTACCTATGCAACAAACCTGCATGATCTGCACATGTACCCCAGAATCTAAAGTACAATTATAAAAAAAAAAAAAACATGACCCAAAATACCAGCCATAACACTTTACCAAAGATACGTTTTAAAATCTTCATTTGCACTCTCTCTGCTCCCAAACCCCTACTCACACACACCTCATTAGATGGTGAGAACAGCCAGCAAAGATGGCTTCTCACTTTTTCTCCATCAGAAACTTAGCACTTGGCCTGGGCAACATAACATGAGCCATCTTTACAAAAACAAGCAAACAATTATCTGGGCATGGTGGCTCACCCCTGTGGTCTCAGCTACTCACGAGGCTGAAGAGGGAGGATTGCTTGAGCCCAGGAGGTCGAGTCGAGGCTGCAGTGAGCTATGATCAGCCACTTGATGTCTGGTAATAAACAGGTGATAATAAAAAGAATGAGCATTGGGCTGGCTGGTAAAGCGGGGATCCCCTGCAAAGCTCCCACATGGAAGGACATGCTAGTGGTATCTTGGTACAGCAAGGACCATGGCCCACCTGGGACAGAGTGGGTGGCTGGCCATCCCCTGACCTGAAGACTAACACGTACACAAGTGCCTGCTTACAAGGATCGGTGCAGCACCTCAGCCCCCACCCAAAGAAAGGGATCTGTGATCCCAATAATATTTATCATCAATGTTTTTTGTTCTTTCCCAAAATACCTTGTTCTAAATCCTGAATACTGGTGTCCACTGTGAAGGAACCAGGGCCAGTGATTAAGGAGTGAGAGAAAGCAAGCACCACTGTGCTTGTGCCCAGGTCTGTTGACCAGATCCCCTTAGCTACTCGGCAAACCTGCACATTTTGCAAGCCCATATTAAGAGGGTTGAATGAAGTCTTTATATGCAATTCAATCACTGCAGCCTTGGGTCTAGTCCATGGGCCTGGTTATTTATTTTCACATCTTGACCCAAGGTTGGCCCATGTTAGTAGCTGGTCTGTGATCTGTCCTCAGGGCCCTCCTGTGAAACTTATCACACCCTGTGACGCAGCAAAGAGGCAGAACAGGGACCAACATTTGTGTGAAAACCAAAACTCAATCTCACACAGAGGCCTTTACACAAAACCCATACCCCTGCTTGTTAACGAAAGGCGTCCATCTCCTGGCAAATGGTGTGAGGAAAAAAGCCCTCTCCCTGAGGGCCCCAGTAGCCTGGGCTGGGGTGAGGATTCAGCTGAATCCCTGGGTAGCTCTTGAAGACCCTGCTCCCACAAGGGCCTGCCCTGAACACAAGAAGGAACGCATTCACCAAGGTTTCTGCCACCCCTGCCAAGCGGCCAGCTCCCTCCCCTCTCTCTCTACATTGCTTGTTTTTTGTCCAGTTGGGCAATTGCTGCCAGCCTTTTTCTGTTAACGTGCCTCAGTTTTAGAGTAAATTTAAAGGTCACAGATCAGCCCCTGGAGGGTGGATTTCTTTGCCTTGGGCGCACAAGGAGCAGGAGGTACAGCAGGAGGCTGTGTGCTAGCCTGGCCCCTGCTCACACCTCATTAGACAGTGAGAACAGCCAGGAAAGACGGCTTCTCGCTTTTTCTCCATCAGAAGCTTAGCAGTCAGCCTGGGCAACATAACATGAGCTCTTTACAAAAATAAACAAACAATTATCTGGGCATAGTGACGCCAGCCTGTGGTCTCAGCTACCCAGGAGGCTGAGGCAGGAGGATTGCTTGAGCTCAGGAGGCCAAGACTGCAGTGAGCTACTATCACACCACTGCGCTCCAGCCTGGGCAACAGAGCAAGACCCTGTCTCTTAAAAATATATTAATTGTTTTTTAAAAAGAACACATCAGTGAGAAAGTAACTCATGGACTGGTGGCAGGAAGAGCCCAGCAGAAAAACTGGCCATCCAGGCCCCTGGCATGGACAGACACACTGTCGGCATTGCAAATGGAGGTTTAAAAATACATTTATTTTCCTGCTAAGCAATTTTACCCACTCATGGCCTTATTTGCTATCCATATATTGAGAACTCCCAAATGTGTGACCATTGGTCGTGACTGAACACTGGACTCCAGACCCACAGATGACACCATGCACTGGATGCTTAGCTGTCTGTCCCATGGGGCCTCAGACTCATCACTACCCCTCCCTGCCCAAAGGATCCCCTGACACCTCTCTGCAGGATCCCAACATTAGGAGCCCAAGGTGATGACTCCCATGACCAGTGCCCTCACCTTCACATCCAGTCTATCACCAAGCCTTGCAAGTAGGTGGCCATCCAAGGAAAGCCCACCGGACCCATTTTTCCTGCCCCACACCCGACGGGTCTTCTGGTCATCCCCTGCCATCCTCACTCTGACCCGCCTTTTCCCCATCTACCTTGCAGCCTTCAGGGTTGTCAGGTGGAGTCCTGGACAGACTCCCTTCCAGGCCCTCTGTTGCTTGTGACACAGCCTGCTGCCCTCCCTTACCAGCCCAAGCTCCTCAACTGGCTTTATACCCAGCCAAGATAGCCATGCATCCACCCTCCCAGTCTAAAAGACCTCTTGTTTCTGGATTCTGGACACCAATGAGTTCATACCTAACAGGCTTCAGACCTCAGCTCAGAGGACATCTCCTGGGATAAGCTCCTCTTGACCCTGTCCTCCCCTAACCCAAAATCTGACTCCATTTAGTACCCTCACCAATATTACTCTCAGGTGCTTCCAGCACACTTTTCCTCCAAAGCATCTACCAAGTTTGCAGTTAGATGTTTAATGTTCAGCTGGTTTGATTACTGTCTCTCCCACCAGCCACCTCCTACTACACAATTTTGCCCAACTCCACGTCCCTAATGCACAAAAAATACGGGAGGCACAGCACTTATATTCTGTGCTCAATCAGTGTTTGTTAAATAAACACCTGCATGAATGGCAGAAAGATAGTGTAGAAAAAACTGACATGCTGGATTTTAAGTGATCATTTTAGGTTAATATCATCATAGGTTTGAGTAAACATAAAAAAGAAAAGATACTAAAAATATTCCACAGATTAGAAAGCAAAAGGAACGGGTGTATGATGTGTCGTTTTCATTGTCATGATTCGTTTTAGCTGATGTTCGGTTTTACCCTGGGGAAGGCTTGCTTTGTGGTGGTACTGCCCAGGGTTGTCCCATGTGTATGGCAGGGAAGCGTAGACTACCTGCCCTTGGGAGCTGCGGGGAGGACTGTTTGTTTCTGCACATTCCTCCCTGCCCCTGTAGAGTGTAGGCACAGTGTGGCAGTTACAAATCATCTATAAAATGCCACTAAATGTGTCCTTTCACAGTTCAGAAAGTCCAAAAGGAAAGAGAGACCAGTTGAACTTCACGGCCCTGAGGCACCATGGGCTTCTGTGACTTGGCATGATGCTGGGTGGTAGTCGGTACAGCCCATCCCAACTCGTGGCCTTTTTGACTTTATGATGGAGTGAAAGTAACATACGTGTAGTGGAAATTGCACTTTGAGTATCTGTGCAAACATTCTGTGTTTCAGCTTCAGCACAATTTCAATACATTACATGAGATAGGCAACATGTTTTTCTGAAACAGGCTTTGAGGTAGCTGACGTTGCCAAACTGGGCTAATGCAGGTGCTCTGAGTGCGGTTGGGGCAGGCTGGGCCAAGCTGTGATGTTCGGGGTGGTAGACACATTAAATGCACTGTCACAACACTTCCAACTGACCACGGGTTTATTGGGACGTAACCCCACAGTAAGTTAGGGTGCATCCGACAGCTCAGCCGTTCCTCACAAAACCGTTTTTCAGGAATGCTCAGTGAACCGGATGTGCACAGATGCTGGGCACTCACTCACTCCACAAACATGACCACCATCCTCCTCCACTCCAGCCTTTTGCCTCTTCCTCCTGAGAGCTATTAGTCACGTTTGACAAACTTAAGAAATGATCGAGTCCCTGTTCTCCCATCTTTTGGCTGCCCTAGGCAAATTCTAGATGAAAAGCTGGGCTGTCCTTAACAGGCTCCTGAGACTGGACGGGGTCAGAGCCACATCCACCACGTGGCCCACCCCGGAAGGTCCCCCCACACTGCCCCCTTACGGTTCAACAGGAACGCGATGGGATCAAGGGAGGAATTCTCGAGGGGTTGCGTAAAAGTTGTGTAGTGTGGAAGAGATGCAAGCAACTCCATCTGGGATTGCCTTTGGTTACGCTGAGACCACTTAAACCAAATACGTGGGAGTCCTCGCACACGACAGCCAGTCTGCAGGCAGCGGCTCCTGCCCGCAAAGTCAGAGCGTCCACACTGACAGCCATTCTCATCCTGATGAACAAGCCGGCCCCACTGTGCCATCAGTGCCATCCCCCCATTCCAGGAGGGAAGGCAGGGAGGAAGGGAAAAAACGTGCCGCCAGCCTCCACTCCCCTTTGAAGGAGCTTCCCCATTCCCCTCCAACCAACCACGGCCACATGACGTGGCCAGAAGTGTCCTGCAACCCCCTGTCAGCAAGGCCAGGTGAGAAACAGAGCTCTTCCCACTGAGTTAATTGCCACTCACAATGAAACGGAAGTTCTGTTAAGAGAAGATGAGCACAGTTAGATGAGCACAGTCCTTGCCTCTCAAGTCAACACAAAGGTACATACACATAGACTCACACAGACACACACACAACACACACATACACATGAATATACACATATACAAACACACCACACATACACACTAACAGACACATATATACACACATGCACATACACACACGACATATACACATACATACATATAAATATATGCACATACAGATCCAAATACACACACACAGATATATACATACATACAGGCACACACAGATATACATACATGCACACAATACACACACAGACACACACATTCGCATACATACTTCACAGCATCTGGCATCAACTCAGTGGTCCAAGTTAGGATTCTGACAAGTCCGTAGTTGTACATCTAATCTTCAAATGAATGTACTGCCCTCCGCCTCTTTCAAAAGGCCAAAAGACATGATTCTGTGCTAATTTCAGTCAGTTATATGCAAATAGAAGCTCTCAGTGATTTGCAAGATCAGAGGACATCCCATTTACTCAAGGGTCCATGCATTATCCTTAACCCTCAAAACAAATATGAAAAACTAAAAGTATCCAACTGGAATTGTGCTTGGTGTGACTAAACGATCCAGTGAAAGCTATGAACACCGCAACTCAAGAACGCGGGATGAGCATCAAGAGCCTCTCCCTGCGACTGTGCCTAAAGCTACTGCTGCCCTCAGGAGGGCAGTGGGGTGCAGCGGAGAGCGACAGGCCACAGTCAGAGCAGAACTGGGCTCAGATCGCGCCTCTGCCCCTCAGTGACTGCACAGCCCAGCTGAATCTCCGTTTTTGTCTGTGCAGAATGCGGATGGCACATGAAGACAGAGGTTGTGTATGTAAGGCAAGGGCTCAGCTGATGTAAATACTGTTTGTTAACGCCATTGGAAAAGTCGCTTTCCTATCCTGGTCCAGACTGCATGAATTAGTCAATTGGAAAAAATGTGAGCATAGCACGTTCTCCTGCGGCAGGGAAAAACCACTCATGAAAGAGGGATGCGTTTTATAAGGTTTTGGATACAGACTATTTAGCCACAATACTTGCAGTCCGATGTGGGGGGTTGTATTTTATTGTTAAGAAACAGAGATCATTATTTCTCAAGGTGAGAATGGTCAGAGTTTCATTTTCCCAGGGACTCCTTTGGAGAAAGCATTGGGAAAGAACTCCATTCTGTTTTCCCTAGTCCCTAGGCAGGCCGCCTGCCTTGGATTAACACCACTGTGCCTCCACGCAGGTCCGGCCCGGTGGAGGGCTGAGCTGGAATTCCCAGGGCTGCTGTCTGGAACACAGAGCCTGAGGAGCCATCGGGGCCATTTCCTGGCCTGGACACCGAGCCAAGAAGCAGGAGGTAGAGGGAGGTGAAGGCAAAACCCCGGCCGCAAGGCTCTGTCCCTTTTCAAAGCTGCCCACCTCACGTTGGCTCTTTTTTGTGGGCAACACTGAGGACCTGCCAAAGTTTGGAATTTGACTCGGAACCACTGTCATCCTGACTCTTCATTTTAAAAAGCCATTCTCCTAGAAAATAAATAAACATAAAACATAAAACCAAATTCATTCTTCACTTTCAAAAGAGCTTATAAAATTCAAACCCTGGGGGTGGTTTTGGATACAGGTTTCCAGCTTCAAGGAACAGAATATCTTACACTTCCCAAGCTTCCCTTCCTCACAGGGGACCCAGGCCTAGAACGATCTCCTTTCCCGTTTAACTAATGCTTTCCTCGCTTCTCAGCGCCTGCCAAACCCTGCAGGAGGAGCTGCGGGCAGCAAGCCCTTCTCACGCTGCAAGAACACACAGGGACAAAGGAGCCGGTGGGAGAAGAGCATTTATTTTTATAGTATCACTTCCTTGCTCCCCAGAATGATAACTGTTTGGATTACTTATTATGAACTTGGAGGGGGGAGAAACCTCAAATCTAATTTGGTTTTCACTATTTGCACCACTATTTGTTTATCTTTCATTCATTACTGGGCTTGGGAAATTATAAAAAGAATCTGGCCATTCATTCCCCTCTGAGTCTAGAAGTTTTAATCTGCTGTCTTTCGGCTGCAGTCCTTCTTTCTCAGCTACTTGCATATTGAGATAGAAAGGACCCATAAGGTTTCTGTTTCTCTATAAATGCTTTAACGTGGAGAGGGCAGGCTCTAAGGAAAACACACAGAAAATCATTCTGCAAATATGACAGAGCTATTCAGCCAGAGCAGGCTGGCCTGTGCGGGTGTCAGGGCCGTCCATGCTTGACCAGAGACAGACCAGAGCCTGCTGGGAATCCCGGTCCAAGGAGGCTGAGGGAGCAGGACACTGTGGTGGCTCAAATGCCACTCATTCATT
The DNA here is from genome assembly GCA_963573925.1 of Callimico goeldii. Lineage (NCBI taxonomy): Eukaryota > Metazoa > Chordata > Mammalia > Primates > Cebidae > Callimico > Callimico goeldii. Next base: position 38,096 of record CAUYOR010126742.1, on the reverse strand, counting down.
CATCTCCTAGAACGTGCTGAATAGCCTCAAGGGCAGGGGAAACAGGGAGGAGGCTGACCTGGGCCCAGGAAGAAGAAGGTGAAGGCAGGCAGAAGGTAAAAAAAAAAAAAAAAAAAAAAAACCATCCCCAGCGCTTGCACAGCTCCCAGGAATGCAGCCCAGTTTGGGAGCACCGGAAATTGAGCATCAGGCCAGGTCAGCTGGGTCAGCTTCGGAAACTCAGGCCAGCGTGGCTGCAATCCCACGCCGGCTTGGGGCAGGTATGTCCTGCATCTGTCCCACCTGCCAGGGCTCCTGCTGGCCAGCCACAGGCCTGTTCCCACAGGGAGGGTGTGGTGGGTCAGTATCCTCATGCTCCAGGCGCCCGGTCTCCCCTCCAGCGCCAGCGGGGAGCCCTCCGAGATGTCTCGGCAGCATCATAGTGTCATGTCCTGCCTTTGCAACTTATCTCCAATTTATCCTTTCTATCCAACCCAAGTCACCCGCTCCCTCAAAGTCACCCACTCCTTCAAAGGATGTCTGAAATGTCCCAGTTCCTTCCATGTCCGCAGCTGCCTGCCCACCTCAGGGCCTCACCTCACCATGCCTGGAGGGCAGCGGGCCTCACAGCGATCACAGCAAACAGAAAGTAGCACCATTTACCAGGTGTCACTGCGTGCCCGCCGCTGCCAGGTCTGCTCCCAACCCACTCACAGAGACTGAGATGAGCCACTGCTTCCTTCTCCAGGCTACAGCAACGTGTCATGTCACGTGTCACAAGGAAGCAAGTTCAAGCTGGGGAGAAGCTTCACGAAGAAGGCCTGCGCTCTGCAGGGGGAGGAGTCCAGCCCTTTACAACTGACCCGCTTCCTCCTAGACAGGCCCGACCCTCGCTTAGCTGCCACTGGTGGTAAATTTGGAATTTCCTAGTCAACCTGTGCTGTATTTTGAAAAGTAAAATGGAGACAGGCTGGGTGGGCTTTCGTGGTCGTGCATGCATGTGGCCCGCACAGCACTGGGGTTACAGAGCGCTGGCGGGGTTCAAGGCCCCAGCCATGGCATACGCAGGGCACTAACTGCAGGAGAAGGGGAACCTTGGAGGGAGGGGCATCTGTGTGTCTCTGTGTGTGTCTTCCTGGCAAAGCATCTTGTTCTCACATGAGGGTTTACTCGTGCTTTGACTGTTTGGAATCTGATATTTAATTAAAAGTTGCTATTTGGGCAATCCTAAAGATAGGAAACCAAACACATGCAGAAACTGCAGTAATGGCACCTGTGATCTAAATACAAAGTGTCGGTGCTATTCTTGTAAATGTTTCTCACATTCCTTGCAGTTGAACGTGGGTCCCATCCTGGGAGCTGCGGGGGAGCAGAAAGTGCTGGGTGAGGGATCACCTACCTAGGTCTACCTGACTCTCCTGCAAAGTATGCATTTGAAAGAAGCATCTGAGCTTCTCAGGGCTGGCTCCGTCTGTCAAGGGGGAGGACAGGAAACGTCCCTGCACTTCCTACCTGCACAACTACTGTCACCGGCCATGGAAACTTTGGATGTAGAAACACCTTAAGTCTCGATTCTATTTCTCCACTTCCAGTTCCTCCTCAGCCACGGGCAGACATGCAGAGAGTGCACCTATCCAACAAAGATCCTGAGACCCATCACGAGTAAAATGTAGGCCCCACAAGTGTCTGTGAAGAAGGAGAAAAAGTAAAGTAAAACTGGGAAATACAAGGTCAACAGAGAAGCAAGAGGATGGAGTGAAACCTCAGTGGCCCGAGGCCTGGGTTCTAACACCTCCCAAGTGTCTGCCACGTCCCCAAGCCCGGGAGAAGGCCCCCGATGGTCTAAACAGGCACCCTATCTCCTGCAGACACACACACACAAGGCACCCTCTGTTGTGTGTGGCGCTGAGGTGGCAGAGCCAGCCAGGAGGAGAACAAGGCGCTCTCGGGGCCCGGGCACACGCACCCCGCACCCCCGGCAGCTTGGAGCACTGAGGCAGACATTGACCCCACAGAAAAGCACAGAGACCCTCGCGCTAGCAGAGAGCCCTCTTTCCCACACCATTTCCAGCTAAAACACAGCACCGTAAAATTGATGTACACAATGACAACCTGGGCCAGGAGAAAATGGATGAATTATGTTCTGGAAACTTTGCATAAGACGGCAGGAAATTGGAAAGTATATTTCAAAAAGATTGTCACCAAAACAGTGTTCACATTTAAATGCCTCTATTAGAAAGGGTTAAAATCTCCACCCTCCAAAAAATCACTTTCCTGGAAGAGTCCACTCATTATGATTCTCAATAACTGGCATTTTATTTGGCAATTCCTCCCTTTTTTCTACAATGAGGAAAAAGTGAAAAATTTTAACTGTGACTTTTCTTTGTGCCTCAAAACCTGCTTGTCAGTCTTCAGATTTTTGGAAGCTGCTTTCGGTTTAAGTCCCCAAGATAGGCTGGAACCAATGTTTATTGAATGTTTACCATGAGCCTAGACTGCGTGAAACGTGTTACAGCAGCACTCACAGCTCCTCAGAGGGGTGGGTGCTGATATTGGGCCCAGGAGATGGACGAGGAAACCGAAGTCTGCAGCGGTGAGTTAAGTAACGCAAAGCAGAGCAAGGACCATGTCAGAGACGGACGAGGAAACCGAAGCCTGCAGAGGTGAGTTAAGTAACACAAAACAGAGCAAAGACCAAAGCTGTGTCCCTCCAGCACCCAAACCCAAGCATCCAACTGCTCTGAAGGTGGGAAGGAGAGAAGACCAGCACAGAGGGCCCAGGCACCTTAACAACAAATCAGCTCTCACAAAGTCAGGTTGGTTCCACGACCGAATCCCACACAGCTCCTCTCTCAGCCACACTCAGACATTCATTAGACTGTTAACAGCAGTCCTTGGTGCCCCATCTGACTCCAGCAACAGCTTTGGGTCCCTTCAGCAAAAGACAGCATTGTGCAGCAGAGAAGACCCCTGTCCTTGGGTTCTAAAATGGGAAAATAGAGAGCAAGGGGAGGCAAAAGGCCCTCATGCTTAGCCATGATCCACGTCTTCCTCCATCATAGGTCTCCTATGAAATCATCTTTTTTTAGCACAAATTTAAAAGGTACAAATGCAGATTTGTTACAGGGATATACTGCACAGTGGTGAAGTCCAATCTTTTAGGGGAATCATCGCCCCAATAGTGAAGGTTGTACTTATTAAGTAACTTCTCATCCCTCACTCTGCCCTCTCAGTCTTCCGCGTCTGCAGTGTCTAATGTGTACGTGCGTGTGTACACATTAGTGAGAACACTGGATATTTGAGATTTGTTTCACCTCAGCTAATGGCCTCCAGTTCTACCCATGTTGCTGCAAAAGACATGATTTCATTCCTGTTTATGGCTGAATAGTATTCCATCGTGTGACTCCATACCTTTGCAGGTGTGAAGGGTGCTGTGATAAACACACAGTGCAGGTGTCTTTCTGACTAATGGTTTCCTGTCCTTTGAGTAGATACTCAGTAGTGAGACTGCTGGATCAAATGGTAGTTCTAGTTTTAGTTCTTAATTCACAATCTGTCTGCCGTTGTCCATAGAGATTGTACAATTTTCATTCCAACCAATTGTTAGCTGAGAGTCTTTGGGGGTAGGAGAAGCCTTAGTGTTCCAACCAGCGTCTGTCAGGGACCCCCTGAAAGGGGACTCAGCCACCACTGTCAGCTCCTGTACGCCCCGGCACCACCCCCTGCGGCTGTCCACAGCCACCCTGGGCCCTGGACCTCTCACAGGGACAAAACACGGAAATCACGGGAACCTTCACAAATGCCATGCACAGCCATTCCAATTCCTCCGAGAGCAGGCAACTCTTAGCCTGGGAAGCTGGTCCTGGAGGAATTTAAGTGTGAGCTTTCACTATTTCTAGTTTTTATTTGTTTGTGGAAATGAGGGTGAAAAAGCAAAGGAGGGAGTTGAAAAGGGGGCACCAAATGCCTCCTTTCTATTCCTCGTCATTGGAAACTCATTACTTGCCTGCTAGTAATCACCTGCCAGGAGTCCCTGGAGGGCATGTGAGGGGCCTGCAGTGTCCTCTGAGCCCAAGACCTGGCCTTGGGGCTCTCAGCAAACACCCAGGCTCCTCTGTCTGCCCCAGGGGCACCTGCTTCTCACCTTGATTTCTCTCTACTGAACCAAGCTGAGTTGCTGACACTCATCAGTCTTACTTAGACAGAGGGTCCCAAGGAACACCAGGGAGTTAAAGGAAGGTGAAGGCAGAGGGGAGTTCAAACTGGGTGCCACGTCCTTTGTGCTCTTACCCCCTGGAGCACTGCAGAGCACAGCAGTGGCCAGCACTGTTGGGGAGACAGGGCCACCAGCACTGTTATTCACAGAGAAGCCAGATGGCTTCACATCACCATATGCCATCAGGAAGGCAAGACAGAAGTAGAGACAAGGGTGCCAGCCTCCAAGACTTCCGATGCCCCACCGTCCCCGTACCCTACACGCTGATGTGGCTGGGAGGGTTTCCTCCTTCAGTACGTGACTAGTATTTCCATGCCAGGGAGTGCTAGTACTTGGACGGTCCTCAGCCCTTTCTTCCCACACTGGTGCCTTTCTAATGTTGGGCAACCCACAGTGATTTAACTCAGAGCCTCTCCAGCTGCAGTGGAGCCGACCTCAGAAATCCACCAGCCAGGGAGGAAACGGCAGAGTATCGTCTGGACACAAGGGGAGTCATCGGTTCTCACCACAGATTTATGTTTTTTATTGTTGCAATCTAATAATAATCTGCCCTGCTGGCCAGAGGGTTTGAGCTGCCCCAACAGATTTCAACAAAAGCATTAGCAAAAGAGGAAACAAGCTTGTTTTTTGATACTCCAGAAAGAAAACCAGGCACACTGCGTAAGAAGTACCAAGGTTCTGAGTATTTTTTTGGAAGTTCTAATGTGCATCATTTTCAGCTGCTTGAGAAGAGAATGTGATGTCTTGCAGAGAGAACCCGCCTCCAGAAGCACTGCCTCGCTTTGTTGTGAAAAGTAGTCCTTCATGCCTCAGTCTCCCACGCACCCCATTTGGGGAAGGGTGTGGAGGCTCTCCCACCCCGCCAGCAGCAGAGCAGGGACAGACGCAGACAGGCAGCCATGGTTTCAGCCTCCTCCCCAAGCCCAGGCCGGATGCTCTGAGGTTTCCTTCAGTGTTCTGTTCCACAGTGTGACAGCTGATGCTGACGTGTAGTGCGGCTGCCTCCCTCCCTGAGGCTCCTCCAACAGGAACACCGAGTCCCTGACTCCACGCTTCCCTCTGTTCTCTTCCTTCTGTTCTGAGCATCAGCTGCGGCTCTTCTAGTAACAGGTACCTAAGGCGTCCGTGAGTATGTCTAGGGGTTAGCTAAGGTCACCTCCTAAAGTCCATGCGAGACTGCTTCGCATCCAGTCTCCACGTTCTGCGCATGGCCAACACCCTCAGTAAGATTTCAGAGACTCGCCCGAGGTGGGGGGCTCATAGCCTCCTGCCTCTGGCTCCCAGGAGTGTGAACTAGTTAGTGATCGATGCACAGTGTGACTCATTCTGCTTAATTATTGCCCATCAAGGAAGAGAGCCTCCAAGACATACCCAGGTGAGGAGAGGAGGAAGTCGCATCATACCATAAAGCTCTGCCCAGGACAGCTGTTTCCAAGCCAGCAGGCCCAGCTGCACCCAGGCCACAGCCCCTCTGAATGCGCCGGCCCCTCTCTCCTCCACCTTCTCACCTCTGCCCCTCACTGGCAAAGTGCTGTTCATGCCCAGTGCAAAGCAGTTTGGCCACGTCATGTCAACTTAGCTCAGCCTCTGTTCCTTGAGCAAACACAGTGAGCATGTATCCCGGGAGGGTGCTGCTGGGGCTTTGTTCCAGTGGCAGGAGCCAGGCAGCAGACAGATGGCCTGTCTACCAGACCACAATGAGGCAAAGGAGAGAAGCGCAACAGCAGGGACACAAGTGTTGCCCAGGCTGAGGGTTGCAGTCCTGGAAGACTTCTTGGATAAGGGGGCATCCGTGCAGAACCAGAAAGAATGTTTCTTGGAGGAAGAGCGTTCCAGATGGGGGAGATAGCACATAGGAAACACAGAGGCAGGGACAGCGGCAGTGCGGGACGGGGTGGGGTGGCTGGCATAGGAAGGGAAGGAGAAAGGAATAGAGCAAAAGGCAGGAAGGGCCCGGGCCGCCAGGCACACAGGCCACTCAGAGACTGCCTCTTGCTCGGCATGAGACTGCAAAGCCAGCAGCAGTTGAGCTGAGCGTGCCATGCTGTAAGAGTCCTCTGTCGGTTTTCAGGAGTATAGGGTGTGAGCTGAGGGAGGGGGAGACCAGGCAGGGGGCTTGCAGGGAGGCCAGTGAGAGACGGTGGCAGCCTGGAGAGCCAGGCAGAGCTAGATGCAGTGTGAAGGGCTGGCTTCTGCACCTACTTGGAAGGAGAAGCTGATCGAATGTGTGACGCACTGGGCTAGCAGCATGGAAGGAAGAGATGAGTCAAACATGACTTCAGCGTCGGGCAGCCAAGCATCATCCCACCCTCCTCCTCCAGGAAGCCCATCCAGGCAGCTCTCAGAACAGAGCTGGGGTGTGAGCAGCACCTGAAAAGGATGGGTCCCCACTATCTGTCTGTGGGCTCTTCTCTCCTCTTTCCTAAGCAGGTGGAGGGAGTTGAACCGCCAGTCCTCTGACAGGAAGACATTCAAAGGAAACTTTTCCTAGAATTGTGAGTAACGGAGCTGCTGAAAATGAGGCTCGGCTTTACAGGGCACGTACTGGAAATGAAGGCTATTAATAGGTTCCTGCAGGACCGCTGCCACGCTGAAACCAGCTCCCAGGCGGCCAGCCTCGCCCAGCAGCGGCCATGGGGGTGAGACACAGAACTCCAGGGCTTCTAAGCAGGGCAGGAAAAGAAAAACATTTCACAGACTTGCCTTAGGAGTTCAGAAAGAGGCAACAACCTTTTCTACCCCAGTGTAAGGCGAACGGACCCATGAGCTGGTGGGAGTAGGTGAACACACACAAACTGAAAGGTCACAGAGCGAAGCTGCGAGGTGCCTCCTGCCCATTCCACCTTGGCACGAAGAACACAGATGGGGGCCTTGGCTCCCCTCAACACGTGACCAGCACCTCATGTGTGCAGGCACTGGAGGAGCCGTGCTCCCCTGGGATGCATGGGTGAAGCCCACTGTGCTCTTGGGACTAAGGGATATCAGACAACAATGAGTGTCCCTGAAAAACAGCAAGAAGCCAAAGAAAAAAAAATCCAGCGTGAATTCTTTCTGAGCTCAGTTTCCTCATCCGTAAAATGGGCATAATGCTGCTTACACCAGTGTGGTAAGAATCAACAGGGATGACATCAAAAGGGGCCGGCCTCCCGAGAGGAGCCTCCAATGTGAGTTTGCCTTCCCAGTTGCTAATGAGGAAAACAAAGAGTTGGAGCCAAGGGGGCCGCAGAGCCTGGGAGTGCAGGAGGAAGCTGCTGCCGCCGCGGGCTGTTTTCCAGAGTCTCCGGATGCCGGTCACATACTGAGTGCGCACCCTCTGTGCCAACTCAGTATTGCAGTCGTGCTGCGTGGAATTCATCCGGCACACAATGAACAGAAACTGCCTTTTGCTTTTTCTTTTATCTAACAGTCATGTCATGTTTTCTCCCGAGAGACCCCAGCTCATCGAGGGCATTCTTGGGATGCCAAGACTCAGGACGCTGCATGCCACACATCTTCCTCTGTCCCTGGTGTCACCCATGTCTCACCAAAAAACCAGAAATCCCTCAAATAAAACAGATTATGTGACCAAATCATCGCTGTTTTTTAACCTTTTGGGAAGATTCTGGAGGAATCTAAGTATCATTGTAAAATTCACAAAATCCCAAATCCACTGAGTGAGCAACAGATGAGGGAAATTGCTCCACATCCCGGGGAGAGGAAATGAGGGGGACTGGGGGGAAGAATGTGCTGCGTGGTGGGAGCGCTGTTTTCATCCCTGATGTTGCACATCTGCCACAGTTCTGTGCAGAGCTGCCAGCCCGGCAGACACCGAGGACCCTCCTCGCACACTGGAGCTGCAGCCTCGGCAGCTGTGGGAATGTGGACAGGAAGCAGGGGACCCTGGAGGCCAGAGGAGGAGGACATCCTGCGGGGATAGATAAAAAATAACGGCTGAGCTGTGGGAACCTCTTCCGAGCAAACACGTGAGCCCAGGAATTTCCTGAGCCAGAGATCTTACTCCAGTTATTTGTTGTAACTGATTATTTGTTTTCCTGGAGATTTTGCCTAATTTTGACAAAGGGAAAGGAGCTATAAAGCCAAGACATGTGTGACTGCCCTTCCGAAGCCCCTGCTCATAGAGCAGACGCGAGGCTGTGGTTCGGAATGTTGGGCCTGCAGGCTGGGGGAGCACCGCGGCAGGGGCCCGGCCAGGGAGCAGGCGGAGTGTGCCCCACGGACCCGTCCCTGGGGCAGAAGGACAGCAGGGGACTGGGCCCCAGGCGCCTTAGGTGGCACGGGCTGGCTCCCTCTGTCCAGTGAGCCTCTCCCCCACATCATCCAGCCCTGGGTCTCCAGCAGGAGAGGCGATCATGACCAGGAAGCTATCCATCACCATGCAAGGCCTCAGCAGACTCTGGCTTTCCTTTGAATTTCCAAGAAAACTGCTCCATAATTTTGATCAAGACTTTGAAGCAATGAAGTACATGTGGGGGCCAGTCTTTTAAGATAAGGACCAAATGAATATTTTTGGCCTCACTCTTTCAGCAGCTGCCCTGACACAGGTTTAGATGAGGGGCTGCCACGGCCAGGAAGAGGGGGTCAGTTCTGCCCGTGGACACATGTTCCACTTCCCCCAGGCGGGGCTGGGCATGCTGGGACCTCCCTGTGAGGGGACACCTCCCCTGGTGGCTCCCTTCTGCTGGGCCTTCCCCTCACCTCAGGACCCGCCTTCCAGAGTCTACACATAGTGAAGCGTGCCTGAGCGCCCCTTGCATTAGAGGCATGCCCTTGGGATCGCAGGTTCCCTCTCCTCTTCCTTGAATCTCCCCCATCCTCAGGACACCCCCCCAATATCTCCATGTGGCCAACTCCTCACAAGGTCAAGCATGCAGGACCGCCTCTCCTAAGGCCGAAGCTGCATCTCAGGTTCTTATTCTCACCGCTGCCATTCTACAGAAGGGAGCTTCGTTTCGATTTGCTCTGGGTATCACACCCATTTTATTTTTCTTTAATGAAATCCCCCTCACTTCCATCACCTCACTGCCTCCCTCCCCTTCAGAGCTTTCCTCCTCTCCTCTCCTTCCTCCCCATGTTCCTTCCTTCCTGTCCCCGAAGGTCAGGCCATGGTGCCCTCAAAGGATACGACAGGGCCCCATGTGGACTGGAAAGCCGGGCCTGGCCCTGTTCCGTTCTCTGCTGGCCTTAGGCAAGTGCCCCGCAGTGTCTATCTGCCGCCGTCTCCGCCCATGTGTTTACAAATTCACCTGCTGCAGGTCGCTGTCAACTCAAGCAGGTCCCGTAACACCTTTGGCTCTGGATCTCACTGGGTGGATGTGAGCATCCACAGTAAAGGAAAAGGGACAAAATGGAGCTGGGTTGGGGGTTCTTCCCACAAAACACAGAAGCATCACAAAGGACAGTATTCGGCAAAAGCCTCCAGCACTTGGTGCTGAACATCTCTCGAGGCGTCTCCCGACTTCCCAGAGCTGATGGAAATATTCTGAAGGTATTAATAGAGTGCAGATGTTGGAGAATGCGACTTAGAATCCTACTGAACAAATGGCCCTGTTGGGAGGCCGTTTGCCGTCTCCGGGGACATTCCACGGAGGGCCCAGCTGATCGTCTCATATTGAAACAGCATGTCCCAGCATTCCAGCTAGAAGAAGCGGAACAGGGCTCCTCCACCAGATATAAATCACAAGGCAAAGGGCAGCTGAACTCCCTCAGTCCCGCCCTCCCTCCTTCCCTGGTTCACCCCCCGCCCCCTCCCCCGCTCCCACGCCCCAAGGAAAACAGAGCTTGAGCAAGAGGCTGCCAAGCCCAGCCACGCAGGCGCCAGCCGGCCGAGCGCACACACGGCGGCCGTTTGGGAGGCTCGCAGCTTTCGGCGCTGCGGCGCTGATGTTTTTGCTTCACTGCAATTTGTTTCTGATCTCCAGTCAAGTCCTTACAACGCTGGGATCCTCTAGAGAGTTTACACTTTGACCTCGTGACAATTAACACCAGAGGCCAAGGAAAAAAACCCGATGGGTGGGAGGTGGAGGGTGGGAGGACGGGCGGGGGCTTATTACTAAAGTAAATGCGTTACTTGTGAAATTATTTCCCATCCAATAAAAAGAATGCAGTGTCTTTAAAGAGAGAGTTGCCAAAATGGAAAGAAAGTCTTCTTTCAAAGACTGCCAAGCCTGGCGATCCTCGGTGAGCTGTGTGTTCAGGAAAGGACACAAATTAGTGGGCTGGACAGCGGGCCTTCCGCAGGAGCCCTGGGCTGGCAGCCGCCGTGGCCCTGGGACAGAACCTTTCATAGCTCCGTGTGGTTATGAAAGTGTGGGCAAGCCTGCCGTGTCCTCTGCTTGGAGGCCAGCTCCAGGCCCTGCCACTGCCCACCCTGCAGGGCAGACCCGAGTGCTGGCCAGAGCTGCGGTCCGGAGTCCCCAGCCACCAGGGCTACCACGGGTGATGGCAGGACACGGCAGTGCGGGAGGCCATCTGTCTCACCTCTCAGGACAGGCACGGTGGGGCATGGGGCCGGATACTAGAAAAGGCTGGGTGCTGCCTAAGATGACCCCGGGAGGCAGGGATGCCGCCAACCCCACAGCCCTGCTGAGCACAGGCGCCTATGTCCCTGGGGACTCACCAGCTGTGTGGACTCAGGAGCAAAGGCACCCATGACATGTGATCAGTGCCCCGCCTGGAAGCGGAATGGCCCCTTGGAGCCACCCAAACCAGGAGCCCCTCAGAGGACAGGGGAGGGCATGGGCACCGGGGCCTGGCAGGCCAAGCCAGAGCCGCAGCTCCCAGGTGGGACATGTACTTGATTCGAACCTGTTATTCCTTTCAACGCTCTACTCTCCTTCCAAAGACAGGCTGTGTTTGGAGCTTGGCCAGGGTCTGAAGGAAGGGGCCAGTGTCATCTTCGGGCACCAATGGGATGGTGTGCACATGGCTGGCTGTGAGAACAGCCTTCCTCCCAGGAGACAACAGTGGAGGAGGCCCCAGGACCATGCGCTGTTTGTCGTAAGTCATTCACCCCAGTAGCAAACAACTAAGAGCACAGAAAGGGCAAGTGCCACCTGTACGTGGGCACATGGGCACGTGTGCAGACACAGAGAAGCCGGCCGGCCAGGGAGGCAGGTTTCAAAAAAAAATTCCCAGTTAAAAAGAAATCATCAAAATTATTTTCTTCTGAGAATTTATCAGAAAGCAAGACTATTACTATTCTAAGCAGCTGTTTGGGCTTCCTTAGAAGATAAAACATCCTTCGATAGAGGATGCCTGCCAATATCCACAGGTGCCAACACACATGACTGAGGCCTGTGAAGGGTCCCACAGCCCGAGGTGAGGGAGGGGTCAGGGGCCATCTGCACACTCTGTGGGGGCAGAGGCTATGACGAGGGCTGAGGAGAGAAAGCTAATCACATTTGAGGATCAAGGCAAGCCAGGCCGTGGAAGCAGAATCAAGACAGCTGAGCTACTCAAGTGATGAGAGCGGAAGAGTATCTTTTGGCAAGAGAACAGCATGTGCAAAGGCCTAGGGACGAACAGGGTCACTGTCCCCAGTCTGAGACAATGAGCAGGTGGGACAATGAGCCAGAGAGAGGATCGGGTCTGCAGAGCACGTGGGCACGAGACCACAGGCCTTTCTCCAGACCACTGCGCCTATCCAGGATGCTACCTTTGCTTCATTTTTTCATTGTGGTAAAATACACATAGCATACAACTTACCCCCTTAACCACTGTTAAGTACACAGTCCAGGACATGCCAAGCACATGCAAAGCATTGGGCCACCACCACTGCCATCCATCTCCAGAACTCTTTTCATTCTGCAAAACTGGAAGTCTATATCCATCAAACAATGACTCCCCTTTCCCCTTCTTCTCCGCCCGGGCACCCACTATTCTATTTTCTGCCTCTGTGAGTTTGGCTATCCTAGGTACCTCGTGGAAGTGGAATCATGCAGCATTTGTCACTTATGACTGGCTTATTTCACTTAGCATAATATCCTCACAGTTCATCCAGGTTGTAGCACATGTCAGCATTTCCTTCCTTGCAGGGTTGAATCATATTCCGCTGTATGTGTCGGCCGCATTTTCTTTATCTGTTCATCTGTTGGTGAACACATAGGCTGTTTCCACCTTCTGGCTACCATGAGTGGCGTGCTATGCACGTGGTGTGCACACACCCCTTTGGGATCCTGCTTTCACTTCTGAGTCCATATCAGAAATGGACTTGCTGGATCACAGGGTAATTCTATTTTTTATTTCTGCGGAACCTCTCTACTCTTTTCCACAGCAGCCGTGCCATGTAACATTCACACTGTGTACACGGGTTCCAGTTTCTCCACATCCTCTCCCACTCTTGTTATAAGGATTAGACTTTTGAAGGGAAGACTTTGCAGGGTTTCTACACATGCGCAGTGGAGGGGAGTTCCTCATACTTCTTAGTTTCCGGCACATTCTCATCAATGGCTGAGGCGAAGAACCCTTTGCTGGGATTTTTAAATTCCACTGTGTCCCGTGCACCACTCTCATTCCCTTCCCCTTCAAAGCCAGTGTCTTTACGATGCATTTCTTCTTGTCTGAATGTGTCTTTACAAAGTGTGTTTTATGGTCTTGTGTGCATGTATTTTTGTGTAAATTATTGTGTATTTCATCGTTTGTTGCCCATTTTTTTAACCAAGTGCTATGTTTTGTTTTGTTTTGTTTTGTTTTGTTTTTGAGACAGAGTCTCACTCCATCACCAGGCGCCAGGCTGGAATGCAGTGGCGCCATCTCGGCTCACTGCAACCTCTTCCTCCAGGGTTCAAGCAATTCTCCTGCCTCAGCCTACCAAGTAGCTGGGACTACAGGCACACACCACCATGCCCAGCTAATTTTTGTATTTTTAGTAGAGACGGGGTTTCACCATGTTGGCCAGGATAGGCTCGATCTCTTAACCTCGTGATCCGCCTGCCTCACCCTCCCAAAGTGCTGGGATTTCAGGCGTGAGCCACCACACCTAGCCTCAAGTGCTGTTTTTAAGAGTGCCCCTTTCTCTATGTGCACACCCAGTCTTTTGCTTCTCACCAGGACACATTTTCCATGGTCTGAGCACACCGTTTTCCACCCATCCAGGGCTCAGAAGCCAGCATCCGGGACACCCCAAGTCCACATCCCCCACAGAACACCGTGGTGAACATGCTGACAGGCACCCCCTCCAGGACCTGCCTGAGGATGTCCGCAGAGCCCACCGCTGGTCCCACGCGGTCTGGCATTGATTTGGTTAATGGGCCAGGTCCCTCTGCACAGCCACACAAGGCCTCCCACCAGCGATCCCGCCAGGAGACAGCTGGAAGGGGGAAGCCTGATGGAAAGCTGAGCTTCCAAACCAGATTCGAATTTAGACTTTAGCTTCTAAAGAGTAGAGCCATTGAAGGATTTTTAATCAACTCCATAAACAAGGTAAATAAGGCCGCCTTTTACATCCTAAGTCACCCTTAGGCAAGGCCTTTCTTCTTGTCAGTCTCCTCCCCAAGCTACTGCTGCTGATTGTGATTTGACCACAAAGGGCAACGCTCTGAGGCAAGGGGCTCTGCCCCACACTCCCACCCCACCAGCCACACTTGGGAGCTCGTGCAACCTTTTAAACATGTATGTCAAAAGCAATTTTCTAATAAGGATCCAGAGTAGGGGCAGGGGTTAGACCTAGCCACACTGGGGTGACACTTTAGTTCATGTCATTTCAACCCCAAGCGTACACCTAAAACCACAGGATGAGTGAGAACTTAACGGAGGATAAAGATGGGGTCGGTGAAGAGGGTGAGGGGTGCGTTCCGGAAGCAGTAACGTCTCCTGAGCTGGATACCAGAGTCACGGGCACCATAAAGCAGGAGGTCAGAGGCCGCCCTCCCTGGGACCCCTTCTACACAGAACATAAAAGGGGGCCTTGCAAGGCAGAGGAGGCAGCCACACAATGGAGATGCCGAGACAGTGGGACCCACCTGGGCCATGGGTGCAGGGATTAGGAGCAAACAAACCATCGGGGGAGGTCTGGATCCTTCGCTTACTCACTTGACTCTCTAAACCTCGGGTTCTTTATCTCTAAAATGGAGAAGGCAATTGTCTCTGTTTCTTCCGCTCTGAGGATTCCTCAGCTCCGTGTGCCAGGCACTGCTCCAGGGGTGAGGAGACTCAGTAACGAGCAAGCAGACCAGGTTTCCATCATCAGGAAGCCCACCCAAGGCAGAGGAGGCAGCAATAACAGTTAAAAAGCACAAAACATCGTTAGGCCCCCACATCTCCACTATGACAGTCCAGATGTTCACTGGGACTCTACTCCTCACAATCTAGGTGACATTGCCTCCCACCTCTATCCTGTGTCCTGTGGAAGGAAGTCAGTGGCCTCCCAAGACTTTCTGAAACATCCCCTGGAACATCTCAAGGTCATTCTGCCTCCTCCCTGCCTGCCCCGAATTCTTGTTCTCTGCTTATTACACTGGTCAAATATTTCCTTGATTCACACACAGGCACACATGGCAGTGACAGGTTTCACTGGGAACCTTGGAGCTATGGTGGGGCTTACAGAGATTCGGGCAAAACTTTTACTCTGTGTGATGTTTGCAATATTCCTTCTGCCACTGGCTGTGTTGCTCGGTCCTCTCCGTTCTGTGTCCCCTAGTTCTCTCCTTTCTGTTCTCCTTCAGCCCTTGTGGAGGTGATATTGTTACCCCAGTGGGTACAGAAGGCGGGACCCCCACCGCAGGGGCGTGGAAGGCAGAGAATGGAGCCAAAGCACATCACTCTCAAGCCTTGCCTGGTTTTGGACTTGCTTGGGACCCTTCCCTCCTCCTTCTTCCCTATTTCTTCCTTTTGGAATGGGATTGCCTGCCCTAGGCCTGCCCCACCATTGCACACTGGAAGCACATAACTTGTCTGGTTTCACAGGCTCCCAGCTGGAGGAGAATCTGCCTCAGGAGCCATCGTACCTATAATCTCACCATGTCTGATATTTAGATGAGACTTTGGATTTAAACTTCAAAGTCAATGCTGGAATGAGTTAGGATGTTTGAGGTTGTGGGATGGAATAAATGTATTTTGCACTTGAGAACGTGCATATTGGGGGACCAGGGATGAAGTATTATGGACTGACTGTGTCCCCCCAAAATTTGTATGTTGTAATCCTACCCTGCAGTGTGATGGCTCTAGGATGTGGGGCCTTTGGGAGGTGATGACGCCATGATGGTCTGTGTCCCTGACTTCTGCCCGTCCCTCTAATGAAACATCCCAGTGTTTCAGCAGAAGCCAGGGACACAGACCCTCATGACCTTCGGACCCCAGTGGCCCCTGCACTAGACTTAACAGATGGCTGCTCTGTCCTCACCTCTCTTGGACCTCCCCGGAGCTCTGACACTGTGACCACACCTTCCTTAAAATACTCTCTTCTCTTGCCTTTTATGTCCACAGCAGACCTTCCTCCCAGCCACTCCCAGGCAGAGCCCCTGGAAGCTCAGGATCCTCCACTCACACATTAAAATTGGGAGCTTCTGGATTGGCCTGGAGTCCCCTTTCTTTCCTCACTCCTGTATGCCAAGGGTCAGCAGGCCTCGTCTGTGGGGGTCAGATGGCCAATCTTGTAGGGTCCTTTTGCAGCTGCCCACAAGGGCAACCTCAGACAGCCAATATGCAAGCAAAGGAGCGTTCCAATAAAACTTTATTGACAAAAGCATGGCTCTGGACCTTCTCCATTGCGTACAGATCTACTCCAGAGACTTCAAGTTTACTCAGATTTATAGTTTCCATCAGGCTTCTCTGAGCGCAGACCCATCCTTGCCTCCCTGGACACAGCTTGGCCAGGCTGACCTCGCAGCCTCCCGCTGCCCACTCAGATGTCTTGCGTGTCCCATCTCAGCAACGAGGCAGTCATCCTGGCAGCCTGGACGTGCGGCCCCACCCCCCTGTTGAACTCCAGTGTGGATGTGCCCGTTTACTCACTAAAAGTTGCAGGAGGTTTGCTCTCTGCTCCAGCCTCACAGCACTTCCCACGTGGTGTTGCCCGCCCGCAGAAGGCAGCACAGCCACATGGCTGCGGAACCTAAGGGCATGGGCCAGCTTCCCTGCAGAATGCCCGGTCCCTGGGTCTCAGAGCAGACCCCAGCCAGGAGGGCGGGCCCCAGCTCCTCCGCCTGGCTGCATCTCAGACCATGCTCCAGCACCCCCATCTGCCTACAGCGCCCCGTTCTCCCCTATTTATGAATTTCTTCTCATCTTCAAATCTCACGTCAAATTTATTAATTCCCCTTCGTATGCTCTGAGTATACCACACATCTCTCATTCTGTTGTATATTTATCGTTTTGATCAGGGGTTAACACACTGCAGCCTGCAGTCTAAAACCATCCTCCATCCCTTTCTGAAAACAGAGTTTCGTTGGAGCTCAGCCTCACTGCACTTACATGCAATACAGATGCGTCTGCGCCCCCACGCAACGCAGAGCTGGACGTTACAACAGAGACCAGGAGGCCCACTAGGCCTCGAGTCTCTACTGTCTGGCCCTCCACAAAAAACATGTGCCATGCCAGTACCTGGTTTTGCTTATTCGATAAGCTGTCTGCCACACTGGACAGCAGCCCAAGGAGGCTGGACACCTGACATGTCCTTCACTGCAAGAGCTTCATGGCCAAGGCGCACAGTGCCTGAGTTGGGCACTGGCTGGACAGATGCAGAATCAGATCGGCCACATCATCAGGTCACATGTCCTACCCTTGGCTATCTCCTAAGCAAAGCCAGCCATGATGCCAGGAGCCAAAATAATCACTTCACACTCTCTCCCTCACCTTTCTGGTAATGCCCCTTCATTCAGCTGGCTGTGACAGCTGAGGTTCATTGACAATGCAATGCTCTTCCAAAGACGAAAGAGGCGGTAAATAAATTGAACACAGGAACTTCTTACCCAACTGTGAGTACAGCAATCACACACAAAGTAAATATCACCATGCACAGTGGCTGCACACATGGTCGCAGGCACCGTGGCACAGCCTGTGAGGGCATCCTGCATTACCTATGGTCACACACACCGTGCCACAGCCTGTGAAGGCATCTGGCATTACACATGGTCACACACACCTTGGCGCAGCCTGTGAGGGTATCTGGATATTAGACACAGTCACACACACCGTGGCACAGCCTGTGAGGGCATCCTGCATTACCTATGGTCACATGCACCGTGCCACAGCCTGTGAGGGCATCTGAGCATTACACATGGTCACACATACCTTGGCGCAGCCTGTGAGGGTATCTGGGCATTACACATGGTCACATACACCGTGGCACAGCCTGTGAGGGTATCTGGGCATTACACATGGTCACACACACCATGGCACAGCCTGTGAGGGCATCTGGGCATTACACATGGTCACACGCACCTTGGCGTAGCCTGTGAGGGTATCTGGGCATTACACATGGTCACACACACCTTGGCCCAGCCTGTGGGGGCATCAGGGCATTTTGCCTCATTTTACAGTAGAGAGAACCCCTCATAGGTGTCGTGGTTGGAAAGAGCCTCCTCCCATCTTCTGGCTGTGAAAGCTCTTTCCTTTTTAACACAACAATGTTTCCAAAATGTGTGTTTAGGAGAAAAAATGGGCCCTGTGCTCAAATGTGCTTGGAATTGGGGTATACGCCATAGCCCTGGTAGAGGTACTACAAGAAGATGCCTGCCTAACATTTCCAATGTGTTTGGCCTCAGTCCTTTTTCCCTCCAAATACCCAGAACCCTCTGCAGAGACTGGTATTCTATAGAACACTCTTGGAGAAACACACAGCTTTGATCATCCAAGGCCGTGCCTATTGCTGTGGCCCTGAGGAGAGGATTTTGGGGCAGAGATCTCAGGCTTCCTTCCTATAAAATGCCTTCATCTCCCAAATCACCCATTGCTCCATTCTCTCAGCACAATTGAGTTAAACTCAAGAAAAAAGTAATTTCATTACCTGAGGAAAGTCATTCCCCTATAATGCAAATGACAGAGATAATCCTTTTAAGCGGTTTTTGATGTTTAAAAGAATAGCCTGCCTACTTACATGCAAGTTAATATCAGACTATACCTCGTTCACCCCAGTGCTAACCCGGTGAGCACTGCCTTCACCCTGCACGTTCACAAACAGGAATTAGTGTTGCAGCATCCTTCTGAGATGCTGCTGATGGCCTCACCTGGGCTCTGCTGCACCCTCAGTGAAACTCAGGTCATGATTCGCACGATATACTTCGTTCCTCACTCATTCATCTTTCATCCATCTTTACATCACCCCCACCTTTTGCCAGTATTCAAAGAACACTCACTGAATGAAACTGAAAGACTTTCCATTGTTATCTCACTGGACAGCAAATATTTCTCAAAAACCTCCCATGTGCTCAACCCCATGCTAGGCCAGAGTCCAGGAGCTCACAACCTAAGAGGGGAAATAGGAGAGACGTGATGGTCCACAAGGAGCTATGAGGAATGTCATCTCCTCATCATTACTGAAAATGACAATTTTCTGGGAAATTGGGAGAGGTCTCACAGAGGAGATGGGAGCCCCTCATGGGCTGGAGAAGCTCTGCTGGACACACAAGGGCAGGGGGAGTAGGGCTGAAGGCGGGAGAGGAACCGGGAATAGCTTGTGGAGCGGCAGGCAGTCTGGGACATCCGGACTTTGTCCTATGGGATGATTTTTTAATCAAAGCCATGGAAGATTTTTAATCAAAGCAATGTGATTAAGCCTATGTTTAGGATAAAATCCAGTCTGGAGGAAGGATTGTAAGGGAGAAACTCTTTTTATTTGAAAAGGCACTAGAGAGAGGCTGCATGTTCCTAAGCGAGTATTCTTGGGTACCTTACCAGACACCTGCTGTCTAGGCAAAGCCAGAAGCCGGGGATAAGGTGCTGCTGAACTGGGTGAGGGCGCCATCGCCTCTGAGACTGCAGCCATTCTCAACAGAACCTGGCAGAGAGCTGGGGATCAAAAGGGACCTGCTCTTGCCCAGCCTTCAGGTTTCATCCTCCACAAGGAGTCAGGGCACACGCCCAATGGTGGTGACGCTGACAAGGTCGCCGTGGCGCCCACAGTAGCAGGAGGGTGCCTGTGGCAGGCGGCACTGCCCCGCCCTCGTGGCCGGGGACAGGAGCCCTGCAGGATGCTGGACAATACTGGGAAGGAAAAGGAGGGAATCCTCGACCTTGGGCCGGAGCCTGGCCGCAGACCACTGAACCCTGAGTGTCTCGACAGGTCTCAAGAAGAAAAAAATTCTTGGAAGCTGACAAGGCAGTGAGTGAAAACAAAAGATTCTATCTGGTAGGAAATAGGATAAAATGGAGAGAAATTTGTTTTGTTTGGGGAGATAAAAATAAGCAACAGGCCACTGAACTCAGGTCAGAAAAGCACAGCTGCCTACCCCAGAAGTGACAGCAGACAGAAGGAACTGTGTTGCAGGCAGGTACAAAGAAGCAGCTATTTCGAGGAAAATTGTCTTACACCCAGTATGGCTCCTGTCTGCTGGCAAGTGGCATCCTGTGAGTAGACTGACCAGATCCCTCGTGATGAAAAATGTCCCAGGCAATGCTGGCCATGTGAGAGCTCTCTGTTTCTTTCTGCAGATTCCTCCAGGAAAGCAAGCAGGGGCCCTGAATGACCCACGCTGGCCTCTTCCTGAGTGGATTCCCCCACCGACTCAGTGCACTTGACGAGTCTCCACCTGGCTTTGTGCTGTGTGGAGACAGCTGTGGAGGTGAAAACCCCAATCAGAGGGCCCTCAGGTAAAAGCGCAGCTTCACCCCGGGACCTGCACCATTTACAACGCAGGTCAACCTCATGGCTGCAGGGCCCTTGTGTTAAAAAAAAAAAAAACAACTTTGGGCCTGTATCTAGTGCGTGGGAATATCACGCACTAGAGCCTGAGGGGTGGGGGTAGGGTAGGAATAGCAGGAGGTGGCGGTATTGGGGAGGGATAGCATTAGGAGAAATATCTAATGTAGATAACGGGGGGATGGATGCAGCAAACCACCATGGCACGTGTGTACCTATGCAGCAAACCTGCACTACATGCCCATGTGCCTCAGAACTTGCAGTATAATAAAAAAAAAAAAAAAACAAGCTTTGGGCCTGTGGGATCTCTGTGTGCTCTGAAGTTGCTGTTTATACAAAAGCATTTTCGCTAGCAGTAATTGGCTGACGCTTCTTCAATGTACTTCCCAATTATCCGGAGAGCTTGGGGACATGACTTCGAGGAGGGAGGTGTGGCCCCTGCATCTGGTTTGTGTCTAGGTAGTTTCAGAAGCCGCCTCCTCATTGGCTGCGTCCTTTCCCGTTTCATCACACGTGACCCTCTCCTGCGCATGTCCGGAGGGCTTTCCCAACAGGGTCCATTGCCATTGGGTGAGCGGTGAAAATTGAATGCTCCATTATTTGCTTCCAGGGGAGATATCGTCCCCAAAATGGAAAGCTGTCTTCACGCCGATAGAGGTGGGCTAGCCATGATCTTAGCCACTTTGAATATGAAGCCCAGTGGAGCATGCACAGTCTGACTTATCATGCAGGGGTGGACTCATGAGGCTGTCACATGAGGAAGCGATTGAGAGGATCAAAGCAATTATTCAAGCCCGTTTTGGCAAAAGACGAGGTACTACAACAGAGGGTCATTTGAGGCTCACAGGGAAGGTCATCGCCGTGGTGAGAGAGCTGGAAGGCTGCCCTGCCACTAATTAGCCATGTGTGAGTCCAAGACATCTTTAAAAATAATATATAACGGCTCTATTGAGATACAATTCATATAACATAATATTCACTCATTTCAAATGCAGAACTCAGTGATTTTAGTATATTCGTAGAGGTGGCCGATCAGCACCACAATCAATTTTCAAATAGTTTCACCATCTCTAAGGAAAACCTAGCCTGGTTTGGTGGCTCACGCCTGCACTCCCAGCACTTTAGGAGGCCAAGATGCACCCATCACTTGAGTCTAAAAGTTTGAAACCAGCCTGAGAAACGTGGCGAAACCATGTCTCTACGAAAAATACAAAAAACTAGCTGGACATGGTGATATGCACCTGTAGTCCCAGCTCCCCCAGGGGCTGAGGTGAGAGGATGTCGAGCCCAGGAGGCACAGGTTGCAGTGACCTGTGGTCACTCCACTGCACTCCAACCTGAGCAACAGAGAGAGACCCTGTCTCAAAAAAGAAAATGTTTTAAGAAAGAAAGAAAACTTGTACCCGTAAGCAGTCACTTCCTATTTACTCCCAACCACCCAGCCCTAGGCAACACTAATCGTCTTTCTGTCTTTATAGATTCCAGGCACATTTTTAATATGCCTGAGCCTCAGTTTCCCCATGTGTAAAATACAGGGAACTGGAATGTGTGGTTGCTAGAGAAGCCCTCTGAAGCCTCTGTTCCTTTAAGACCCCAAGTCCTATTGTCACGTAATAACCATTTCTTCATGTGACCTTGCAAAATCAGGCTATGGTGGCTGAATTGGGTTATGTTATTCGTTTAGTTGAAAGAGTGTAAGATTTATTTGAGAGGCCGAGGAGCACATCACACCCCATTTCACTGATAGTCACAGGCTCCACTCTGCCACACACCTCTCTCTGGAGAGCAGAGCACCTGCGTGGGAGCCTCAGCACAGATCACAGAGCACAGTAACGGGATAGCTCACTAAGGCCCCAGGTGAACAGCGCTGGTCACACTCTCCAAAGAAGAACAATAGCCTCTCTTAGAGGTAGGATGCCACCTGTTCTGGGACATTTGCTCACTGTCCACTTCCAGCCTACAGGAAGACACCAGGCAGAAGCAGCAGATTGGGAAGGGATTTTGTTCAATTATTTTGAAGTGAACTATTAGGTGGCATTTAGTACACACTGCACAACCACCCCTCTCTCTAGATCCAAAACGTTGCCATTACTCCAAGGTAAAACTGTTACCCATTGAACAGTTTCTCCTTATTTCCCCTTCCTCTCAGCCTCTGAAAGCCACCAGTGTGAGTTCTGTCCCTATGGATTTGTCTATTTTTTATGAAGAGAATCGTATAATATATGACTTACTGTGCCTGGCTTCTTTCTCTTAGCATAATGTTTGCAAGGTGCATCCACATTGTATTATGCATCAGTGTTTTATTTTCTTGTGGTTGAATAATTTCATTGTATAAATATGCCAAATTTGTTTATCCATTCTTCTGTTGGTAGGTGGACTTGGGTGGTTTCCACTTTTTGGCTTATGTGAAAAATGCCACTATGAAAATGCATGTTACATGTACTTGTTTCTGTACCTGTTTTCAATTCTTTGAGGTATATACCTAGAAGTGAAATTGTGGGGTCATATGGTAGTTCTATGTCTAACTTTTTGAAGAACCACCATACTGTTTTCCACAGAGGTTGAATCATTTTACATCCCCACCAGCAATGCACAAGGGGTCTAATTTTTCCTCATCCTTGTCAACACTTTTATTTTATATTTTTAAATTATCACCATTGTAATGGGTATGAAATGGTACCTCATCGTAGTTTTGATTTTCATTTCCCTATTGACTAATGACATTGAGCATCTTTTCATGGGCTTGCTGGCCATTTATGTATCTCCTTTGCAGAAACTCTTTTGCCCATTTTTCAATTGAGTTGTCTTTTGCTGTTGAGTTGTAAGAGGTCTTTATGTATTCTGGATACCAGATGCTTATCAGTTGTCTGATTTCCAAATATTTCTCCTATTTCATGGGTTGTCCTTTCACATCAAAGGATAATGTCCTTTGATGCACAATTTTTTAAATATGTATAAAGCCCAGTTTATCAGTTTGTCTTTTTTGTACACGCTTTTTGTGTTAGATCTAAAAGCCCATTGTTAAATCTAAGATCATGAAGATGTATCCCTATGTATTCTTCTAGGAATGTTATGAGTTTAGTTCTTATATTTAGGCCATGGACCCATTTTGAGTTGATTTTTGTATATGATGTGAAGAAGGGGTCCAACTCCATTCTTTAGCAGGTGGATAGCCAGTTGACCTAGTACCACTTGTTAAAGAGATTATTCTTTTCCCATTGAAAGTCTTGGCACCCTTGTTAAAACTCAGTTGACCACAAATGGTTTGTTTCTGGGCTTTCAATTCTATTTCCTTGGTCAATAGATCTATCCTTATGCTAGCGTCACATTGTTTTGGTTACTGAGTTCGTAGCACTTTTCAAATGGAGACGTGAGTTCTCCAACTTTGCTCTTCTTTTTCAAGATGCCTTTAGCTATTTCAGGCTCACTGAAAATCCATAGGAATTTGAGGGTCAACTTTTCCATTTTGTCACAAAGGTTACTAAAACCTTAATGGTGATTGCATTGACTCTGTAGTTTGCTTTGGGTAAAATTGATGTCTTAACAATATTGTCTTCCTATCCATGAATAGGGATTTCATTTCCATTTATTTAGATCTCTTTAATTTTTTTCAGCAGTGTTTTGTAGTTTTCAGTGTACAAGTCTTTCACTTACTTGGTTAAATTTACTCCTAGATATTTTACTCTTTTGGATGCTATGGTAAATTGAATTCTTTGAATTTCCTTTTTATATTTTTCATTAGAGGTGTGTGAAACACAACTGCTTGTTGTGTGTTAATTTTATACGCTGCAAATTTGTTGAATTCACTTAATAGCTCTGGTAGCTTTCTTAAGAATTCCTTGGTATTTTCCACATATAGAATGTATATGTAGAAAATATACATGTATATGTATATGTATATGTAGAAATGTATATGTAGAATATGCCTCTCTGTGAAAACAGAGATAGTTTTCCTTTTCCAAGATAGTTTTCCTTTTTTCTTGCTTGATTGCTGTGCCTAGAATTTTCAATACAATATTGAATAACAGTGGTGCAAGTGGGCATCCTTGTGTTGTTCCTGGGTGGGAAAGTTTTCCATCTTTCATCATTGATGTGATGTTATCTGTGGGTGTTTCATAAATGCTCTTTACATCATTGAGGAAGTTTCTTTATATTCCTAGTTTAATAAGAATTTTTATTATGAAGGGTGTTATGTCGTGTCACATGCTTTTTCTGCATCAGTTGCAACAATATTGTGCATTTTCCCCTTTGTTTTATTTATGTGGTATAGTACCTTGATTGATTTTATTATGTTGAACTAATTTTGCATTTTTGGAATAGATCCCACTTGATCATGGTGTATAATCCTTTTAGTATGCTGGTAGATTCAGTTTACTTCTGTATTTTGCTGAGGATACCTGCATTTCTATTCAAAAGGGATGTTGGTCTATACTTGTCTTGTGATGTTTTTATCTGGGTTTCGTATAAGAAATATGCTAGCACCATAGATTCAGCTAATAAATGTTTCCTCTCTCATATTTTAGAGGAGTTTGAGAAAGATTGGCGTTCTTCTTTAAATGCTTGTTAAAATTCCCCAATCTGACCCTGGACTTTTCTTTCGTGGAAAATTTTCTTACAACAGATTCCATTGTTGTACTTGCTTATAGGTATCTTAAGATTTTCTATTTCTTCTTGAATTGATTTTGAATATTTGTATGTTTTTAGGAAATTGTCCAATTCACTGAAGTCATTTAATTGGTTGGCATACAATTATTCATAGTATGCTCTTATAATCCTTTTTATTTCTGTAAGATCAGTAATGAGGTCCCCACTTTCATTTCTAATTTTAGTTATTGGCACCTTCTCCTTTTTTGCACATCTAGCTATTAGTTTGCCAGTTTTGTTGACGTTCTCAAAGAACCAGCTCTTGGTGTCATTAAGTCCTTCTAATGGTTTTTAATGTCTATTTTATTTGTTTTTGACCTAGTCTTTATTATGTCAGTTCTCTGGCTAGCCCTGGGTTTAGTCTGCTCTTCTTTTTCTGGTACCTTTAGGTATAAAGTCAGGTTACTGATTTGATACCTTTCTTCTTATTTAGTGAATGCATTCAGGATTATAAATTTCCCTCTGATCTTTATTGCATACTACAATTTTGGTATGTTACATTCTCATTTTTAGTCATCTCAAAGTATCTTTTAATTTCCCTTATGATTTGTTCTTCGACCCCCTGGTTGTTTAAGTCTGTGTTTAATTTCCACGTATTTGTGAATTTTCAGATTTGGCCTCTGTTATTGGTCTCTAGTTTTATTCCATTGGGTTTGGAAAGGATACTTTGTATGACTTCAATATTTCTAAATTTACCGAGAATGATTTTATGGTCTAACCTATGATGTATTCAGGAGCATGTTGTGTGTGCGCCCGAGAAGAACGAGTAATCTGCTGTGGTTTGACAAAGTATTCCATATATGTCTCTTAGGTCTACTTGGTTTAGAGTATTTAAGCCCTCTACTTCCTTGTTAATCCTCTGTCTAGATATTCTGTTTATTACATAAAGGGGAGTATTCACACAGCCAAGACAATCCTAGGCAAAAAAAAAAAAGCTGGTGACATCATTCTACCTGACTTCAAACTACTGTAATCAAAACAGCATGATATTAGTACCAAAACGGAGATATAGACCAGTGGGACAGAACAGAGGCCTCAGAAATAATGCCACACAACCTCAACCATCTGATCTTTGGCAAACCTGACAAAACAAGCAATGGGGAATGGATTCCCTGTTTAATAAATGGTGTTGGGAAAACTGGCTAGCCATGTGCAGAAAGCAGAACCTGGAACCCTTCCTTATGCCTTATAAAAAAAATTACCTCTAGATGGATTAAAGACATAAACATGAGGCCTAACACCATAAAAACTCTAGAAGATTGGAAGTGAAATAGAAAAAAAAAGAAAAGAAAAAAACTCTAGAAGAAAACCTAGCCAATACCATTCAGGACATAGGCATAGGCAAGGACTTCATGACTAAAATACCAAAAGCAATGGCAACAAAAGCCAAAATAGACAATTGGGATCTAATTAAACTTAAGAGCTTCTGTACAGCAAAAGAAATTATCAATAGAGTGAACCAGCAACCAACAAAATGGGAAAAAATTTTTTGCAATCTACCCATCTGACAAAGGGCTAATATCCAGTATCTACGGAGAACTTAAACAAATTTACAAGAAAAAAAAAAACCATCAAAAAGTGGGCAAAGGGTATAAACAGATGCTTTTCAAAAGAAGACATTTATGCAGCCAACAAACATGAAAAAAAGTTCATCATCACTGGTCATTAGAGAAATGCAAATCAAAACCACATTAAGATACCATCTCAGGCCAGGCGCAGTGGCTCAAGCCTGTAATCTCAGCACTTTGGAAGGCCGAGGCGGGTGGATCACGAGGTCGAGAGACCTAGACCATCCTGGTCAACACGGTGAAATGCCGTCTCTACTAAAAATACAAAAAATTAGCTGGGCATGGTGGTGCCTGCCTGTAATCCCAGCTACTTGGGAAGCTGAGGCAGGAGAATTGCCTGAACCCAGGAGGCGGAGGTTGCGGTGAGCTGAGATTGCGCCATTGCACTCCAGCCTGGGTAACAAGAGCGAAATTCCGTCTCAAAAAAAAAAAATATCATCTCACGCCAGTTAGAATGGCAATCATTAAAAAGTCAGGAGACTTTTTAATGGAGAAGATGTGGAAAATGGGAATACTTTTGCACTGTTGGTGGGAGTGTAGATTGATTCAACCATTGTGGAAGACACTGTGGTGATTCCTCAAGGATCTAGAAATAGAAATACCATTTGAGCCAGCAATCCCATTACTGGATATATACCCAAAGGATTATAAATCGTTCTATTTTAAAGACACATGCATACATATGTTTATTGTGGCAGTGTTCACAATAGCAAAGACTTGGAACCAATCCAAATGCCCATCAATGATAGACCAGATAAAGAAAATGTGGCACATATACACCGTGGAATACTATACAGCCATAAAAAAGGATGAGTCCTTTGCAGGGACATAGATGAAACTGGAAAACATCATTCTCAGCAAACTGACACAAGACCAGAAAACCAAACACCACATGTTCTCACTCATAAGTGAGTGTTGAAAAATAAGAACACATGAACACAGGGAGGGGAACATCACATACTGGGGCCTGGGGGTTGGGGGATTAGGGGAGGAATGGTTGGGGGGCATTGGGGAGAGATAGCATTAGGAGAAATACCTAATGCAGATGATGGGACAATGGATGCAGCAAACCACCACTATGGCATGCGTATACCTATGTAACAAACCTGCACAATCTGTGCATGTACCCTAGAACTTAAAGTATAATAATAAAAAAATCAGACCCATCGATGGTAGACTGGACAGGGAAAATGTGGCACATATACACCATGGAATATTATGCAGCCATCAAAAATGATGAGTTCATGCCCTTTGTGGGGACATGGATGAACCTGGAAACCATCATTCTCAGCAAACTGACACTAGAACAGAAAATCAAACACCACATGTTCTTACTCATAGGTGAATGTTGAACAATGAGAACACATGGACACAGGGAGGGGAGCATCACACACTGGGGTCTGTGAGGGGGAACTAGGAGAGAGACAGCGGAGGGTGGGGAGTTGGAGAGGGATAACATGGGGAGAAATGCCAGATATAAGTGATGGGGACGAAGGCAGCAAACCACACTGCCATGTGTGTACCTATGCAACAATCTTGCACGTTCTTCACATGTACCCCAAAACCTAAAACGCAATAAATATATATATATATATAAATCAGAAATTTTATAACTGCAAAGAAAAAAAAGGAAAGCCTGAAGATGTGACTGAATTGCTGCAATTTCTTGATGAAACTTTAACGTGTGAAGAGTTACTTCTTAAGAATGAACAAAGAAAGTGGTTTCTTGAGATGAAATTAATTCCTGGTGAAGAAGGTATAAACACTGTTGAAGTGACAACAAAGTGTTCAGAATATTCCATAAGCTTAATTGATAAAGCAACAACAACATTGGGAAGACAGACTGCAGTTTTTAAAGAAGTTCTACAGTGGGTACAATACTGTCAAACAGCAGCACGTGCTACAGAGAAGTCTTTTACGAAAGAAAGAATCAATTTGATCAGCAATCTTTGATGTTGTCTTATTTTACAAAATTGCTACAGCCACCCCAACCTTGAGCGTCCACTACCCTGATTACTCAGCAGCCATCAACACTGAGGCTTCCACCAGTAAAAAAAAGATTACCACTCACTCATAGCTCAAATTATCATTAGCATTTTTAGCAATAAAGTAATTTTAAATTGAAAAACGGGGTGGGTATTGAAGTCTTCAACTATTATTTGTGGACTGTCTCTCTCTTCATTTCTATTGATGTATTTTGGGGCTTTTATTTGGTACACATATGTTTGTAATTGTTACTTTATGATGACTTGACTATTTTATCGATATATAACATCCTTCATTTTTGGATTAAATCATATTTTGTCTAATATTAATATAGCTACTCTTACTTTCTTTTGGTTGCTCTTTGCATTGGGTAGCTTTTCCCATCTTTTCACTTTCAATTCATTGTGTCTTTGGATCTTTGGATCTAAAATGAGTCTCTCATAGACAGCATATACTTGGGTCGTGGGTTTTTTTAAATCCATTTTGTCATACCTGCCTTCTGAAACAGAAAGTTTAATCCATCTACCTTTTATGTAATTAAATGTAGAGAAGGAAGGACTTACTAATAAGGAAGTACCTAACTTCTGACATTTTGCTATTTGTTTTCTCTATGCCTTTTTTGTCTCTCATTTCCCCCTTTATTATCTTCTTTTATATGTAATTTTCTGTAGTAAACCATTTTGGTCCCCTTCTCATACTCTTTTATGTATATTCATTAGATTGTGGTTTTTCTGTTACCGTAGAAAATGCAATTAACATCTAAATGCAACAGAATTTAGTTTTAATTGGATTTATAGCAGCTTAACTTCAATAACGTGTAGAAAGTCAGCTCCTGTAGAGCTCAATTGCTGCTTATTTATGTTGCTCTGGTTGTCACAATTACATTTATATATGTTGTATGTCCACTAATACATATTTATAATTATTTTTTCACCTTGCCTTTTAAATCATGTAGGAAATTAAAAGCGGAATCGAAAACCCAAGATATAATTATACTGGCTCTTACATTTGCCTATGTCATTACTTTTCCTGGAGATTCTTATTTCTTTATAAGGTTTCAAGTCACTGACTATTGTTTTATCATTTCACTCCCTTTAGCATCTCTTATAAGACCGGTCTATTGGTGGCACACTCCCTCAGCTTTTGTTTATCTGGGAATGTCTTAATCTCTCCCTTATTTCTGAAATATAGAATTCTTTGTTGACAATCTTTTTCTTTCATTTGACTTTCAATGTCATTCCCCTGTCTTTTGCCCTTCACAGTTTCTGGTTAGCAGCTAGAAATCTAGTAATCTTATTGGGAATCTCTTCTATTTGATAAGTCACTCCCTCTTTCTGATTTCAAGATTTCTTTTTTTTTTCTTTTTTTTTTTTTTTGCCCCCCGGCTTTCAACAATTATATACCATGTCTAATGTGGATCTCTTCAAATATATCTTATTTGGAATGTGTTGTGCTTCTTGGATTTGTAGATTCTTGTCTTTTATCCAATTTGAGATATGTCCCATTCTTCTCTTTGAATATTCTTGCTATCTTCATCTTTCTCTGCCTTTTCTTCTTCTTGGATGCCCATAATGCAATGTCGGTTTGCCTAATGCTGTACTACAAGTCCCTTAGGTTGTATTCACTTTTCTTCGCTCTTTTTCTTCCTGTTCCTTTTATAATCTGTATGATCTCAATTGTCCCTTCTTCAAGTTTACTGATTTCCCTTATGTCTAGTCAAATATACTGAAGAAATCCTCCAGTAAGTTTTTTTTTTTTGAGATGGAGTTTCACTGCAACACTCAGGCTAGAGTACAATGGCACTATCTTGGCTCACTGCAACCTCCGCCTCACACCCCTCCACCAAGGTTCAAGCGATTCTTCTGCCCCAGCCTCCCAAGTAGTTGGAACTACAGATGTGTTCCATCATACCCAGCTGATTTTTGTATTTTTGGTAGAGACAGAGTTTCACCATATTGATAGAGTTTTACTGATCTTGAACCCCTGACTTCAGGTGCTCTGTCTGCCTTGGCTCCCCAAAGTGCTGAGATTGCAGGTGTGAGCCACTATGCCTGTCCCAGTAAATTTTTCATTTCAATTATTATACTTTTCAGCTCCAGAATTTCCATTTAGTTTCCTTTTGCGATTCCTGTGCCTTTATTGATATTCTCATTTTGTCCATACAGCATTGTTCTGGTTTCCATTAGTTCTTTGTTTATGGCTCCCTTTAGCTCTTTCAGCATATTTAAGACAGATGACTTAAATCTCTTTCTAATAACTCCAGTGGCTTGGCTTCCTCATGGATGGTTTCTGTCCATTTATTTTATTCATTTGAATGGGTCACGTTTAACTATTTCTTTTTATATGCAACCTTGTGGTTAAAAACTTGACATTTGTATATAATAATATGGCAACTTTAGAAATCGAATTATTCCCCTTCTTCAGGGTTTGTTGTTTATTGATTGAAGGCTACAATAATCTGTAATCCATTTGTGCAGTGAGTTTGCCAAACAATTTTTTTTCAAAGACTGTATTTCTTGTCATGTGTGGTCAATGAAGGATCTGTTTCTTTAGCTTTTTTCAGTCAGTATTTTAATAGAGATTTCCTTGAATGCCCATAACTGAAAAATTAAAAATGAACAAACATCTCTCCTCATCTTTGCAAATTGACTGTGCTGGGTCACTCTTTCAACATTTAACCAATCTGTTTACAACTCTGCCTTAGCCTTCAGTTTGTGATGGAAGTGGACTTACAGACCAGCTGAAAGTGAAATCTTTAAATCTTCTCAAATCTTTTCAGTGTATGTGTCCTGCCCTGGGTGTGCCTGTTGCTTTCTAAATTCCCCAGTATACATAGGCACTTTTGAATGTTCTTAATTTCACAAAGAAACTCTATCTTTCCCTCTCAGGAAAACTTATATGCTCAATTGCATATCTCAACTGTGATATTTTGCCCAAGAGGTTATGGATTATTTGTTTGCCATGCAGTGTTTGTGGGCAATGCCCACTACTTTTCTACCCTAAATAATTTCTAGGTGAGCCAGAACAGAGACAAGCATCTTGTGTCAGTCCTTCAGGTAGCCCCCAGACAGGTAAGAACAGACTAATACAAACACTTGCAAATAAGATCCTGGAGTCAGAGACCAGAATTCCACCCTGGAAATGCAAGCTGACTTCTTCAGGACTGCTGCCAACTGGAAAGGGGGTGGAGTAAGAGCAAATAAAAATGCCACAAAGTTTTCCTCCCATTTTTTTAAAGTTGTCTTTTCCTTGATTCAGCATTCTTTTGGTTACTGTAAACCTTTGACTGTTTTCCAGAGTCCTGACAGTGTCAGCTTGTTTTTGACATTTCTGCAGAGGGGCAGGAGCTACCTATGCTTCCTCTGCCATTTTGCTAACCTACCCCGCTGAGGGGATTTTTCGGAAAAGTTTTTGTCCTAATGGGGAGGAAGGGGTTCTATGATTTGTGCCCCTCCAGACACAAGTACCTCAAGCCAAATGAGGGTATGCCACAGGCCCAGCAGCACCATGAAAGGAAGTCTTGGGGAACTGGACAGGTGTACCTACTTCTTGTTGAAGAAAGCCTAACCATGATAGGTTGCCTAAGCTGCCCAGAGCAAGGAGAACAGGCCAGAGCGGAGCTGCAGTTCTACTGATAGGGCAAGTAATAGCCAGTGTCACCACGAGCAACATTCCACTGTGCTGCTGTGAGGGCAGAAGCTGAGAGTTGGCTGAGGTGGTCAGGTAGACCATGCCAGAGTCTCCTTCTGAAATGGGTAAGGAAAAGGCAGCTTCTAAGCCCCTAGAGACGTAACGATGTCAAGTAATAACTGCAGTAGACAAATGAGACCTTCCTGCCACCTACTCTCCTCCTTCCCAGCCCCTAATTCCAGAGTAGGAAAAAAAAGGGTGAAGAAATGTTCTCCTTCCCAGTGCCAGGTCCCCAGGCTAGATCAGGACTGAGACAGGTCAAGGAGAGGAGACGCTTTCAACTAGATGAGAGATCAAAGCTTAGATTTAATTCAGGCTGGACTTCCAGTGGTTAAGAGTAAATAGGAAAACTGTGCTTTGTGCCTGAGATCTCCTGGAGCACAAAGAAGAAAACATCGATTGATTAATTAAAAATTGGATTGTTTCGTGCTTGGCACTTTCCTAAGTCCATTCAATATATGGGTGACACACATAACTGGCCTGTGAGTGGGGGAAAGGGGAGGCAGAGGGAAGCATGAAGTACTCTGTTGCTTCACATTATAAATCAGAAAAATGGGGCAAGAATTCAATGAAAATTTTACCATGTTACACAGGTGCATTTAAAAACTTGGGGTGGAAATGTGTTCTCACGACACTGAGTTCCCTGCCGTGTCGCGGTAAGTGGGAGGGAGGGAGGGATGTGAGCGTGGGTCCACAGCTCCTCTCCAGAGAGGGTGTCTCCTGGCTCTCAGGCCAGGACTCCCGGGGTCTGCCGCTGGAATCCTGGTGAAGGCATGCCCCGCCAGGAGCCTGTGTGGGGAACCATGTGCTCCTCAGGGGTTTCTTTAAACTCACTGCCAGGGAAGCTTCACCAAGTTGAACATTCACACTGTGCTCTGAGCGTGTGAGACATCCCAACTCCAATATTCACCACAAAACAAGCAAAGGAGAGGAGAAGAAAGGAAGCTGGAAGCCAGAGTGCCGGTGACCACCAATCCCATCTGGACACAGGGGCTCTGGGGTGGCCTCTGTGGGAGCCACTCTGGTCTTCGTGACTCCAGGGATGCCAGCAGTGTCTGCTCGTCTTCTTCCCAAAGGGACCTTGTCTACGTTGGTCTTGCTGAGCACTTAGGTTTATGTCTTCCTGGTAATAAAATTGGAATAATGTATTTTCTTGGCTCCTCCATAAAATGTTCTATGAATTTATTCTACAGGAGAAAAGGAAGGGGGAGGAATAAATGTGGCATTGGCTTTTTGATTGTGGTTTTTATTTCCATAAAGCTTAGATCACAAGAATGCATGAGATATTTATACAAATCTTTCCACCATTCCTGTGGCCTGTGGGGGCATAGCATTTGCATGACCTCACCACCGTGGCTGGCGTGTGCTCTCTCAGCAACTTTGCTGGCGACAGGGAGCAGCCCCCACCAGGGCCTGTAGTTCCAGGACAGGGCAGGCAAGGTTTGTGTGTACCTCATTTCTTCTTCCTTCTGTGCTTTGTCTGTAGTAAATTCAACCTTGAAAAGCGGCCCAGGCTTTTTGCTATCATAATTTGGTGAGTTTTCTTATCGGTAAGCATTCACCCCTTCCTAGGTCATTTCCTTGAGAACGATAAAGTCTGAGGATGATAACTGAGAAAAGCCGGGCTTCATTCACCTTTGCCATGAGGAGACTCAGGGCTGATCCATCCCAGATGAGAGAAGCTTGGGAAAAGGCAGCTGTGAGGCAAGCAGGCCCGCATGTCAGCTTCTCAAGGGACTCGGATTTCTGTGGCTGCAACAGGTTGTCCAACGAGGGAGGATGAAGCATCCTGGGCACCCCGGGCCGCATGAGGCTAGATCCAGGCTTCACACAGGCACGATGTGTACAGCAGGGCCAGGTGGGCAGCCGCTGCAGGAGGATTACCTGCAGGAAGGCTTCAGGCGCCAGCTGCACGCACCAACATAAAGAAGCAGTGATGTGTGCCAGCGATGGTTTCCAAGCCACCTGACGTCCTGGTGGAGCACAAATGACTCATCCACTGTGCAGACACCACCCCGGCTTTTCTCACATTAGTCATCTTATTTCTGATTTCTCTGACTTTGCACTACTGCCCGCTAAGAGTGTTGGTATCATGATCGTCACTTTAAACGATGGGGGACAGTGTAGGTGTGGAGGTTTGGGAACACACAGATCACCTACGGCCATGGTCATTTGACCGCATGGGCCCCTTCTGCACCCCCTCCACCATCCATGAGAGGCGGTGCACTCTGGGAGGAAGAGTATAAAGTTTAGCCAAGGAGACAGGCGTTTAAGTCCTGTCTTCACCATTTCCTGGGTGAGACTCACGGCCAGGCTGCCTCCCTTGCCCTGTACAGTGGGCGTAACTGAATCTGCCTTGCCGAGCTTGCTAAGGATGGAATGCAGCTGCACTAGGGCAATGTCTGGGGCACAAGAGGTCTTAGTAAATGAAATCTGAATGAAGTTGCTGGTCTGATCTGACAAGCATCCCCTAATTCAGGCTTTCATTCTCTTGATTCACCTAACATCTACAGTGGGCTGGAAGCACTGGGGGCAGCTGCACCCAGAAGTCCAGCTACCCTAGAGAGTGAGCGGCGCTCCTCCCACCCAAGAAACAGGAGGACGCTTTATCCACAGTAGGGAAATCTCAAAGCACCTGAGGGAATTTGTCTGGTGATTCACATGTGGCTGTGTGGGCTTCACAGATGGCAGGAGGAATGCCCAGCATCCACACTGGGACTGGGGTGCCCATGAGAGGAGCCCTCAGGGTCCCAGCAGGAGTGAGAATGTGCCATGTGCTCACATCTGCTCATCCATCTCCAAGGTCCTTTCACTACGTCCATCCCTTATGAGGTTTTCTGGGAAATTTAGCTTGTTTTCATACAGGTTTAACAAGAAGCAATATAGCTTTGATTATATACAAATTAAATCGCCTAGAGGAAAAGCTTAAATTCCATCGTGGTATTTAAATGTGACCGTGTAGGCTCCATTCCCTTCATTCCCTTGGCCATGATGGCTAAGCGTGTTCGGAAGCCAGCAGCCCGCAACACTCTCACGGACCCAGCCCATCTTCCCTCACTGACCTCAAAGCACACAGCTGTCTCCTTGAATGAACAATAAAATGCCTGGCTGCAACACCAGGCACAGCCGGCAGTTTCATTCCATGCCATTTAGACTTCTGACATCAAGGCTAGCAGATTTCGAGAGTCAAAACCTTTATAAACTTCAGAATTCTTCACAGTGGTTTTTAACTTAAGCAGGGAGTACGGAAGATGAGAAAATTCCCCCAGAGAGGTTTAAAAAAAAGCCAGTTATTCTTTAGAAGTCAAAGCGTCTTAAATCCCTTGATAGAAACATAACACCTCATGCATATCTATGTGGGGAAGCCCTTCTCTGTGGAACTCAACACAGCATCTGAACAAACTTTTTGCTAATTCTTTGTACTGCAACCGGATCAGACACAGCTTCACATGGACTGTGATTCTAACAGTGTCAGAAGCTAATCGAGGAAGTGATTTAAGCAATATCATTTCACAAACTGGTAAAAACACAAATAGAAGCACACAAATATC
Source organism: Callimico goeldii (assembly GCA_963573925.1). Taxonomy (NCBI): domain Eukaryota; kingdom Metazoa; phylum Chordata; class Mammalia; order Primates; family Cebidae; genus Callimico; species Callimico goeldii. Next base: position 2,669 of record CAUYOR010126742.1, on the reverse strand, counting down.
CTCTGAACTTTTCCTCGCGATAGCGACTCACTACGAAGTCGGACTTACAGTCACAGCTGGACATGGGAAGTGGTCCCAGGTGTGAATGCAGACGGAAGGACTTGCCCAGCTTGTCCCGGGAGCAGATGGGCACCCACAAAGGCAAAACCAGAAGTCATAGCAAAGGAGGCACCAAGAAGAAGGACACATCTCACTGAGGCCTGTGAGCATGACAACTTGAGAACACCCAGAGGAGTGACTGGTTTTCCTCTTTTATTTATTTATTTTTATGTAAATATAAAATTTAATGACTTACTAAAAATAAAGATAATACTCAAAACTCATCACTGCCTAATTATTTTACATTTTACTACTATCCACGGTTTTGAAGTTATTTACATCTATTATATCCATATGATGGTTTTCCTCTTTTATAACCAAGGCTGTAGCACATGCTGTATTTTTGCCTCAGTATCCATATACATTAAGATAGGTCTTCAGAAATCACACCACACATCTACCACCATCTGATCTTTGACAAACCTGGCAAAAACAAGCAACGGGGAAAGGATTCCCTGTTTAATAAATGGTGTTGGGAAAACTGGCTAGCCACATGCAGAAAACTGAAACCAGACCCCTTCCTGACACCTTATACAAAAATTAACTCAATATGAATTAAAGATTTAAATTAAAACCCAAAACCATAAAAACCCTAGAAGAAAACCTAGGCAATACCATTCAGGACACAGGCACAGGCAAGGACTTCATGATGAAAACACCAAAAACAATTGCAACAGAAGCCAAAATAGACAAATGGGATCTAATTAAACTAAAGAGCTTCTGCACAGAAAAAGTAACTATTACCAGAGTGAACACGCAACCTACAGAATGGGAGAACATTTCTTCAATCTACCCACCTGACAAAAGTCTTATATCCAGAATTTACAAAAAACTTAAACATATTAACAAGAAAAATACAACGCCATCAAAAAGTGGGCAAAGGGTACGAACAGACACTTCTCAAAAGAAGACATTTACATGGCCAACAAATGAGAAAGAAAGCTCAACATCATTGATCTTCAGAGAAATGCAAATCAAAACCATAATGAGATACCATCTCACACCAGTCAGAATGACAATTTTTTAAAAGTCAGGAAACAGTAGATGCTGGCGAGGCTATGGAGAAATAGGAATGCTTTTACACTGCTAGTGTGAGTGTAAATTAGTTCAACCATTGTGGAAGACAGTGTGGCGATTCCTCAAGGATCTAGAAACAGAAATACCATTTGACCCAGCAACCCCATTACTGGGTATACATCTAAAGGATTATAAATCATTCAGCTGTAAAGATACATACACATGTGTGTTTATTGCAGCACTATTTACAATAGCAAAAACACTGAACCAACCCAAATGCTCATCAATAATAGACTGGATAAAGAAAATGTTATACATCTACACCATAGAATACTATGCAGCCATAAAAGGAATGAGATCATGTCCTTTGCAGGGACATGGATAATGCTGGAAGCCATCATCCTCAGCAAACTGACACAGGTACAGAAAACCAAACACCGCATGTTCTCACTCATAAGTGGGAGTTGAACATTGAGAATACACGGACACAGGGAGGGGAGCACACGCCAGGGCCTGTTGGGGGATGAGGGGTGAGGGGAGGGAACTGGAGGATGGGTAACAGGTGCAGCAAACCACCATGACACACGTATACCTGTGTTAACAAACCTGCATGTTCTGCACAAGTATCCTGGTTTGGTTTGGTTTTGTTTTTAGAAGAAACTTTTAAAAATCAATCAATAAAAGACAGGGCTTGCTGGAGTGGCTTTGGGCTTGGTTTTCCTTTCTAACGACAGTTTCATCAGTGGCTACCGACTTTGACCATCGTTTCCTCACCAGAAACTCAACTCTGTCACTTCAATGTAGACAAAATTGGAAGAAACTTTCATTCAAACCAAGAAGGTATAAAATGATATCCAGCAATGCAAAGCCTCCTGGAGGGAAATCAGTTCAGTGAAACGCTCCATTAAGTCTAACCGCCAAATGTCTTACTATTCTACTTCTAGGTGCACACCTATAAATCTGGCTCAACGCACACTCAGGCTACGTTTCTGTCTCTATACCCTCCTTCAGTTTTTCTGTACTCAGATAAGTGCAAATTTATGGAACTGATCAAGGCCTCAGGCCATTTTTTTATTTCCAGGCAGATTGATGACTCCAGTGTGGCTCCAGGAGCTGTGCCTGGTGGGGTCTAGCTAACGTCATGGGGACAGCAGAGACAGCCATCAGTACGTGCACCTTTCTTTTGACCAACGTGGCGTTTTCTCGACTCTGTGAATTTCAGGGCATGTCATGTATGTCTATCTACCTGCTCAGCGACATTGAGCAGAGTGCCCCATCACAAGGATACACCTCTGGACCGTGACCATCATGAGGCCAGCACAGCAAGAGGTGCTGCTACAGGCCTGGAGCGCCGACGGACCCAGCCGCAGAAGCATCTTTCTGGGCTTCAGGGTCTCCACCTACTGGGTGCAGAGTAGGCGCGGCACAATCTCTGAAGACCCCGACAGTTCCAACGTCTGAAAAAACCCTGCTCCACTTTATAAGCAGAGCCGCCATGCCTGAAGGCCTTCCCTTGGTCAGCTTCGTGACCTAAGGTCTTAGCATAGGCCCTC